>JAFBJQ010002764.1:0-76259 GCA_016785345.1 Trinectes maculatus
TACACTGCAATTACCATTGCAAAATATGAAATATGGGAGGGAAGAGAAACGGATGTTAATAGAGGAGTATGTTCTGTACATCAGTGAAAACCACTGTAATGTCATAAGAAGTATTTATGCATAATCGAGGACAGAATGCACTGTGAGGACAGCAAAGAATGGTGTGTACAAGGCTGGCCAAGTGGCTTACGCACAAAATATGAACACAGCTCAAAACATTCCTGTGCATATGAAGGGTTGCCTTTATTAAGGAAATCTAAATGCAGGAACTCAGTTCTGCCACAGGCGACGTCCCCTTAAATTTAGATCCTCCTCAGTCTCGCTGACTGAGACATTGAGTGTCTGTTCAAGCTCAGGACAGTCAACAACCACTCATTTGAATTTTATTTACTTACTTCAAACGTCAGTTACAATAGAATTACTCAGCAATGCATGTAAAACAAACCAGCACCCATCCAACTCCACCCCACTAGTTGCCTTCCTCTGGGAATTCCTGTTCATAAGCCAGTGATTGTGTCCTGTTCCAGAACAGAACAGAGCAAAGTCTGGCACCTGTAAGATGACTGCGATGCATCCTTACATGTACACATATGTAAACATAACAAAAAATTATACTACAACAACCAACTGTCTTTTTCCACCACTCAACATTTCACTGTTCACAGTTTTACTTTCTAATCATTAATTTGAAGAGGTCCACGGTGTTGTCTTGTTTTCTTACTTTTTCAGTGGCTAAACATTGTAAAAATGATCACTGATATGGGCTGCTCAAATATAATCATCTGATGATGGAAAGTGTACAGATATGCGCTCATCATTTATAAAGACACAAGTGGGGTAGCAAGACCATAACTATTCCCTAAATCTAATGAAGATGCATTAGCTCCACTTGGTCCACTGGTGCCCATGTCTGCCAGTGTAACTGGGTCACTGATTAAATTGATGATCTGACTGCTGATTAAAGTAACTGGATGGATTCCTAAGTGTATTGGGTTATACTGTCTACTTAGGTTCAGCCAATTTCTGCAAAACTCTTCACCCAAAATAATCCTGTGAAAACAACCCAAGAACTCCTCAAGGCAAAGACACTGACAATTGAGTTACATGACCTAACCTGACCTTAAACTTTCTGCAGACTAATCTGAGAATCTGAAGACCTACACACAATAACTAAAGGCAGCATCTCATTGGAAGCGATTCAGCCTCTGGCTATGTTCCTGGATTGTAGACTTCATTCGACCATTAAGATATAAAGGGTTTGTCAGTAAATCATATAAATAACCAAAAATCTCTAATATAACGGTTACGCAGAATTGTTGTTGAAGTAAATGGGTGCAAACTGTGTCACTTATGGATCCAAGTGGAATTTACATTTTTTGCGTGGATGTTTTTATCTTGGATAATATCCACTGCAATCCAAATTTTATAATCTGCCTTGTAGAGGAAGATGATTCCCCCTGGGGGATGGGGTTTGTAGTCGTCAGAATAGTCACTGGTTGGTGCTGTAAACTGAAATCTATGAACAAGACAATGTCGATGACCTTCAAGAGAGAATTGAAATCGTATCTGTTCGAGCTCATAGGCAGTTAATTAAATCTTTAGTTTTTGCTTGGATTCAGTTTTCTTTTTTGTTTGACATCCGTCTCTTTTCAGTCTCATTACATTGACCCCACCAATAACATCCAATGCTGCATGGTTGCTATGGTTTCTCTGGATTCCAGCACAGTGTTGATTGGCTGCTGAGGCAACAGTGATAGACATGTGGCCGTGTGAATAAGGAGCTTCCTGTGACCCTGACAGAATGTACTGTATTCATATTTTCTTTGAGGACCTTGGTTAGACAGCCACTCCAAGTAAACCTCAATGGCCCCATTCACTTGCTGGTATGTATTGAGTTCATGGTGTGTCAGAGAGAGGAGAGTTTAAAAAAAAGGAGGGGGGGGGTAGTAAGCATTTACATCCTACAGTTTTGAAACCACATAATGGAGAGCTGATTCTACACAACAGCTGATTCAAGGCGGAAATTGAACACATTTATTAAGTTTTGTGTTCCGTTAACAAGTCGTTAGGCAGCATGGTGGTGCTGTAGTTAGTACTCGAGCCTCACAGCAAAAAAGTCCTGGGTTCAAATCTCTCAGGATACACATATTTTTTTTTTGAGCCAGAATAAAATCTATTTTATTTAATATCGGAAATTGTTGAAATATAATTAATCGTTAAAATATTATTATTTGGCACATCAGCCCAACTTTCTGTAACTCTGCAATAGTAAAGTCCATTAAAGCACAGTTCCTTCGGTTTTCAGTCTTAGGGTTTGATGTATTTATTCAACCCTAATCACTGGTTAATGACAGAGGTACAGTCTCCATAATGTCAAGGATTTTTAATCAAAATAATCTCAGTCACCATCTACCACAACATAGGAAACATAAACATTATATAAACCTATTAGAAGTTGGACAGTTTTACCTAGTTTCACATGACTAAAAACTTTTTATTTGGAACAAAAGTTGAAAATCGTATTCATATTTGGAATCAGCTCAGCCATGTCTATTCAATACAAGCCCTACACAGTCATGGTGTCAAACACATTTTTTAGTTCCCAGTAATGCATTGCACCTAAAATCTAACCAATGAAACGTCAGCACAAAGTCTCCACCTACCATCATAGGGTATAAAAGCCAGAGCTGCGCAGTCAGTCTTCTGTTTGCAGTCAGATGACTGCATGGGTCCTTGTGAGAGCCAGGCTGTGAGTGTTCTCACTCTGAGGAGAGCATTCAGCCTCTGGGGCCATGGCATAGCCAAGAACCCTTGGCTGATATCTGTGTTTTCATCTTAACCATGGTCCCTTTTCAAACAAAAAGCTCTTGACCCAACTCTTGGGGCTGGATGGGGTTAACTGGGGGTGGGGTGCAATGCAGTTAATTAGAGGTTGAAGACTTAATTGATGTGTTGGGCGTTTATTAAGAGGTAGAATGGTTAGTTAAGAATTTGAAAATTTGTTGTGGGGGATTAGTGTTAAGTGGTTGGGTGGGCTAGTTAGGGATTATGGGTAGTTAGTTAAGTGGGTGAGCTAGGGATTAGGGGTTATTAGTTGAGGGTTTATTTAAGGGTTAAGTTAGTTAGTGGGCGTGTTGGGGATTTGGGGAGTTAGGTGGGGAATTAGTTAGGGTTAGGGGTTTAGGTGTGGAATTAGTTAGGGATTGGGGGAGTAAGGGATGAGGGGGGTTAGGTAAGGATTAGTTAGGGACTGGGGTGTTGGTGATGGGGGGGTTAGTAAGGGATTGGGGATGTTAGGGATGGGGGTTTGTTGATGGAATAGATGGGGATGGGGGTTGGGGTCAGTCAGGGATTAGGGCAATAAAATGGGACGTTAGGGATATGGGGATTAGTTTAGGGTTTGGGGTTAGCTGGGGGTTTAGTTAGGGATTAGTTGGCAGTTGGGGGTTTATTCCCCTGTAGGGAACCGGCTAGAATAGGTCCCCAGCACCTCCCTTGCTGATCGTCAGAGGCGGCAAATGGGAAAGGATGTGATGTGCTGTAATGTGAAGTAATGACCATGGCAGCAATGCAACAAACTGGATGCCAGCTGCCACAAAACGCTACAGAAGAAGACGCTGGGGGTTTAGTTGGAAATCAAGTGGTTAGATAGCTATTGGGGTCAATAGGGATTAGTTGGTTAGTTAGTTAATTGGGTTATTGTGCACTAACAGTAATCTTATTCTGTATGTATGACAACAAAAAAATGTCACTATTGTACAGCACATACATACAGTTTGACGTCTTTCTCATAGATGAAGGAATGTAAATTCTATTGAGGTGAATGGATATAAATGTAGTACAAGATAGTGACTTACGAACAATAACAATAAATAAATTATATATAGTTGTACTGATTCACAATAAGAAAATTGCAGGCGTTATAGCAGTAGATCCCCAATTCCCTTTTGCCAATACATTCCTGGATTGATGCAACTCGATGCATCCACTGGATGAATTCAGATCATCAGTTTGAAAATAAACTGGTAAACACTGGATACATAAATGTGTTTTCCCCCAACACTAATTCTGTTGTGTTTGAATTACGCAGACCATTAGCACTAGCAAATGTGCTCCAGGCCAGAGTGTGTGGGTGGGTGTGTATGTATTTGCTCATGAATGACTAAGTTGGAAACAAGAGTGTTCACTGGTGTGCCAGTGGTATTAATAGTAGGTTGAGAAGATGCAGTTGTGCTGCACATTCACTGCCTTATCACTTCCAAACACTCCGGTTCAGCTCTGTCAACTGAAATGTGCTAATTGCATTAGTCTTTCACTCGTTCTTATTTTCATTTTGGCTCACTTCATCTTTCATTCACACACAATGGCCACTGACTCCCATTTCTTTATGTCCCTTGCTCTCTCTCACATGCACAAATGCATTTTTTTGTATTTGGATTCTTTCTAAGTACTCCACCTTTGTCTATATAGCTGAGTCATATCCTTTCCTTTTAACTACTTTCGCATTCTTCATACCCATTCTCTCTAAATCTCTCTAAAACTACCTCTGGCATTTGTTGATCAGCTAAAACTGTACATTTTTAGGTATGTTTTATTTTCCTTGTCTTCTTGCTTCTTCCATTTTGGGAGTCTCCTTTCTATCCTCTCAGCGAGTGAAGAAGGATTATCCCGTGACAAAGTGCCATGGTGCAGTGGAGAGGGATTTGGGGACGCCAGGCTCTCTGTCATCTCAGGACTCACTCGTATGCCTCTGCTCCCCGTTAATGTCCCACTGATGGGTCTGTCAGGGGGAGAGTGAGTATTAAGGGATAAGTTAAATTTGATTGTGTGTTTTTGCACAAATGTGTGTGTAGGTGGCTTGGCACTGACTTTAATTGTCCGAGCAGTCCCATATGTTTTGGGTAACTGAGCAATCCAGATAAGAAACTTGCTTTCTACTTCATGTCATTTTCATATCAAATGGCTTCGGATGAGGACTTACATAGAAGAACTGCAACGAATGTAATGTAATCAGGTTTCACTATGGGCGCTTTTCCACCAGTGCCACCTCAGCACACTTTGTGCGCTTTTCTACTCGGCCCCAGCAGCCGAAAACAGTTCCAACGTTCGAACCACTCGGCTGCGGTTCCAAGCGTCCTGAGTCAACCCGAAAACTGTCAGCGGGCGGCTTCGCAGGATTGGTCTGTTGGTTTCCAGGATCGGCTCCACAATTTATTGTTTGAGAATTGAAATTGCGACTTTCACATGTGTGAATTTTATTATTATTAACTAATTATTAACATACACGTCATGCTACAGCTTTTGTTCAACTTGGAATAAAATGGAATTTAACATTGCTCTATTAAATATCTACCAGTGGCTGTGTGTATCTGCCCAATATCATTTATTTAGGAAGTGGGGGAAGACCCCGCCTACATAGCGAAACTGCTCTAGTGTAATGAAAAACCAACTGTACCGTGCTGAGTCATACCGTGCTGAGTCGTACCGTGATGAGGTGACGCTAATGGAAAAGCGCCCTACGTGGACAATGACAATATTCCTCAGCCTGTGCAGCTGAGGTGAAGTCTAATGCAGTGAATCATAGAGTGCACCACAGAGGCTAACTCTGTCACTGATGCTCTCATGGTTGATTCGGCCAGGTCTCTCCGGGGAGACACTGACTGGGGCCTGTTAGAATTAGATTGGAAATCAGGCCAATGGCATCACTTCAGAGACTGTTATAAAATTATACAGTATACCCAGCATTCCGTGTCATCAGTATATACTGTGTGTGGGCTGGAGGAATTTTTCACCAGAAGTATGCTTTATAGACACCTATTACATGGTGACTGAGATGTATACAGTTCAATGCGTAAGGTGACACAAATGTTTCCTTCCATCTCCATGACACTATTTCTTGAGGGATGTTGTTTTAAATTATTTGTATCTACAGGGAGGTGGGAATCTGGAGTGCAGTAGCATTATATATATTTTCATATGTGCTGATGGTTTAATTCTTTACGTTTCTGACCAAGCAGACAATTTCACTGGGGTTAGATAACATTAGTTTAATAGATTTTTATCAGGAAAAGATGCACTGATGTAATCAGCCCAAGGCCACATGCGTACTTCACTGTGCTCCTGGCAACCAACAAGCTTGACTTTCAAAACTGTTGGATAATATCTTCAAAACTGAGACAAATAAGAACACAATAGATAGATAGATAGATAGATAGATAGATAGATAGATAGATAGATAGATAGATAGATAGATAGATAGATAGATAGATAGATAGATAGATAGATAGACGGCCCAACCGACCATACTACCATGACCCGTCTATTACCTAAGTGGTCACACTGACAGGTGTAGCATCTATTTCTGAACTACTGCTGGGGGCTTATCATGGTCCAGGCTTGTAACAACTACACTAATTGGCAGTGGTAAAGAAACACAATCAGTATTGTTGGCTGATCTCCATTCAGCTGCCTTCTCAGTTTCTCCATATTCACGGTTTTGACTGCTGCCTGTCTTCGATAACCCGTCAGTCACGCTTGGTTAAACGCTGCTACACTGCTATGACCGCCCTAAGCCCTAAGCCCTGAGTCCCTGATTTGTTGATTGTCCTGTTGCCCTATGGTTAATCTGGCCTTGCAAAAGTCTACATACACCCAAGACATGAGACATCGACCTGCTTAATTAGCGCATTAATCTTTACCTGGGCCATGCACACACACACACACATATACTTGCTCTCTCCCTGTTTGGCTGTATGTGAAATTACCTAGACTGTGTTGCAAGACAAAAGGATGCTGAAGAAACAAGCAAATTCTATGTGTGAGCATGTGTGTGTGTTTGTGTGTTTGGGGCATAGGCAGTGGGACGGGTGGGTTGGGTTAGAGGAGCTTTCTTATAAGCAGGTTAGGACTCCCTGTAGCATCAATTCTGCTACAAACTGCTTTGATCAGTTTGTATTCTCAATCCAATTTAAGCTCTTGCCCCAAGTGAGCGTGTGTGTGTGTGTGTGTGTGTGTGTGTGTGTGTGTGTGTGTGTGTGTGAGATTTTTGCTTATAAACTGTAAACTGGTGTTTAGCCTATGGCTGCAGCTGAGCAGACACTGCAGGCTAGAGCTGAATAATATACCTTATATATATATATATATATATATATACTGCATATAAATGTGTATACATGTATGTGTACACAGTCTGAGGGTTTTTATATGTGGCATAAAAGCTGTGGTTAATCAGGCATCATTGATATTCTAAGTTGCTGCTGGCGACATTCAGGAAGTAAGGATCAGCCCATTAAACACAGCCAGCCCTTTGTACCCTCCCCTGTCTATCTGTCAGACAGACAGACACACACACGCACACACACACACATAAGTTGTCACAGGTTACTTTTGGGGACATTAATCAGCCTTGCATTCATTTCCTTACCATAACCACTATTTGGCTAACCCTTACCCTAAACTCCGACATTAGATTCTTCACAATTGAGGCCTCAGCAATTTCCCTTAATTACACAAGTTGTCCCAAGTGATCTGTTAAAAAAAATGTTCTTACACACACACTCTATCCATACAGCTAACATACAATTCAGCCTCTTACATTAAATATGTTCAATGTTTATTGTTCTAAAATTGTGGCTGATCGGATAAGCATGAGCACCCCCCACCCCCCCCCACCCCTTAAAACCACAGTATAAAATATTCAGCCTGTGGAAAGAAGAGTCATGGGGGCCCTGAGAGTGTTTATTCATGTTGCACCCTGGGAGAGCTCACAGGAGCAGGTTGGAGGGAACATTTTACAGTACACAGCAGACCTCATCAGCTGAATATATTACTCTGGTGCTGAAGGCAAGCCCGTTCACTTTGGGCTCCTACAGAGGGAACACTCCTGATCAGCAGGACACACACACACACACACACACACACTGACACACAAACACACACACACACGGTGATTCGCTCCACTATTTCACACCCCAGCCTGCCCTTTCTTTCATCTCATTCCACTTCCCCTAATGGGGGGAGGAGAAGATGTTAATGGGCAGGAAAAGGTCAAGGACAGCCACTTATGTCCTGCTTAGGACACGGACCACCTTTAGCCGGAAAGTTGCTTATAGTTTCTAACAGATGCCAGGGTGCGGAGAAATAAGGCGACGGGATGCATAGGAAGTGCGGAGGTTTGTACTTTATCAGCTGGTGTTATGTAGCTTTGCCTTCTGAGTGAAAAGTCAGATTCCGGACCCATTAATGGAAACGGACATCTGGTTGATTAATGTCAGCTTAGCGCTGCTCTCATTATGTCTGCACATTTTTTACCCCCTCTTTTCTCCCTGATTTTGTTTTTCCCTCCGTCTGTCAGTGATCAAATGAACAGGAAGAAATGGAGAGCGGGAGTCAAACCTTTCACAAAAACACTGACAGCCTCGCTAACAAGACTCAATGTCTCTCAGTCACCGCAAACAAGATGGGTTTCAGCGCAAACACACAAAGCAGCTCTCCTCACAACATGACAACGCCAGAGGCCGCGCGCGATGACTGACGTTTCGCTGACGATACTGATGTTTCTCTGTTTCGCTTTATTAATTTTCCTCTCACCTCCTCACACACACACACACACACACACACACACACACTTTCTCCAGGCTCACTCTTTCCATCTTTTGGTAAATGATCATGTTTGTGCTTTGACTGACAGGTGACCCAGCCTCCCTTCACCCCCCCTCCCTTCTCTCTCTCCTTTCTCATTTTTGATCTTCCCCTGCTCTCATTCTGCCCGTCAGCATTATAAATCTCCATACCATGTTTGCACACACGCACACACACACACACACACACACACACACACTCTCTCTCTCTCTCTCAGGCAGGGAGGAGAAATTATTAGTAGAGGAAAGGAGGCCTTGAGTTTTAGCTGACATAATATCTCTAAGCTACTGTAACTGAAATATTTTTTAGATCCCAGCAGGGACTTGAACATTGCCATTGATGCACTGCTCACAGGCATTTTTTTTTCATTTCCTCACAGCAGACAGCAGCTTCCACATGTTTGACAATAGTCAAACTTAACGATGACAATGTGGCAACAATCAGTAAAAAGTTAAATTAGACAAATCATGAATAAGCCCATGATTCTGTCGCATTAGGTGTTTACCACAGTGCAATAAATAAAGCTTTTGTGATTTATTATTTTTTTTCGTCGACTGATAGAAGAACATCACCTTCTAAGAAGCTATAAAATTAAACTGGGAACATGAGAAAATGTTAAGTAGGACATTTGGATTCCTTATGAGCGCACGGCATCATAATACTCATCTGGCTGAGTTTCACAGTCACGTTTATTTACATTTCGCACGTCAGGCTGTATACGGCATGTAATTAAATAGGATTATGTTATTGCTGTCGTCAGAATCTGTGAGGGAAAGTGATATTTTTTACAGGCACTGTTAAATGAGGCGTTCAGTGTTCATGTGTTTGCAGTTTGTTGTTTGA
The DNA here is from genome assembly GCA_016785345.1 of Trinectes maculatus. Lineage (NCBI taxonomy): Eukaryota > Metazoa > Chordata > Actinopteri > Pleuronectiformes > Achiridae > Trinectes > Trinectes maculatus. The sequence continues at coordinate 9,484 of JAFBJQ010002764.1, forward strand.
GTCAGACTACAATAATCTGCTGTATCTATTTGAATGTAGTGAATAGAGTTGAATTCCGAAACCACGCATCAGTGCCCCCACACTACTGTAACCTGGGATGAGCAATGAGGGGGTCAGAGCCTAGACTAAATATTACTGATAATAACATGTTATGCTATTATCAGTAATATTCTCACATTAGAGTATAATCAAGTTTTTTTTCCCTGCTTTTCAAACGCTGAATTGTAAAAGGGGGAATCAAAGTATAGATGGAACAATGAAACAAACTGAAATTCTGCGTAAAGCATTGTGGCTCAACTAAATATTTTAATCAGACAGTGAATCATTTTGAACGAAGGCTTGTGCCCTGCTATTTTTACGGAAGAGAAATGATGGAGTAATAATGTAGTAATGGGGATAACAGGGTGATGGGCAAAAATAAATAAATAAAATCCACACTTTAAGCCACTAAAAATTTCTCCGATAGCGTACACAGAGTGTGAAACCGTTGGAAATCACTAACACTCACTCATTGGTTAGGTCTTGTTTGGTTCTCTTGTGTAACAAGGCATTTTTCTCTCCAGCTACACACTCAACAGTCAACATCAAGCGCTCACTCGAAGACCCCGCTTTCACTTTGATTTCCAAGTGACTTGTTGCTGGGAACCGGCAAATTGCTCCAGCCAGGGTGAACCCGCCTACACACCGAATGCAGCCGCTGGATTGAAAGCTGATGCAGAGTTTGAAAAACTGACTGTGTGTATCGTGATGAGTGCTGCTGTGTATGCCGTCACTCCAACTTCAGGCTTGTGCTGCTGTTTTTCTGCTGCAGTGCAGAGGCCTGCGCCGCCTCTTGCTCACAACTTTAGACCGGTTTCCCCGGCAACCGGGGTGTCTGCACATGGAGAGCAACCAACTTCCCCAGATGAGAGCTTTTGTCAGTACAGTCACGATCACTCGGAAAGAGGGGGGTGGGGGGCAGATAGAGGCAAAAGCACAAAGTAACTGTTATCCCTATGTCACTTCAATATCTTGGTGAGGCAAAATTTGCTACTTCACCAAGTGGTCAAATCCTTTTGTTGCATAATCTCTCTCTCCTCCCACTCTCTCTCTCTCTCGCGCTCTCTCACACACACCTGAATCCCAACCTGAATCCTAACCTGAATCCTAACCCAAATTTTAACTCTAGTTTTTGGGTAGCCCGAACCAAAACCCTATTTCTAGCCCTAACCCACCCAGTTAGACCAGAACATTGTGCTGTCTACCAATCACACTAAATTTAGTTTAACTAACAGGATAAAACTTTGAAATGTTTCCACCAGAACTGTGTCCTCTTAGCAAGAAAAAGTTCTCGGTTGGGTTTGGCCTAGTTCTCACAGCCATAGCACTGAGGACAATTCAAACTCTATACAACTATTGCATATTTCTTTTTCTCTCTGGAAACTTTCTGTGGCAGGAAGTTAATCATGGTTGTCCGTAGCTTCCGAACACTTTTCTGGTCCTACGCCTTTTCGTAAGCCACTGCCACAGAACATTTACAAAAGTTAAGGAAGGTAGTCCAAAGCTCCCCCGCCTTAAGAACACTTTCCAGTTCCTCTTTCAGGACTTTGAGGGCATTCCCAGGGCTGATAGTATAAGTTGTCCCTTAAGTATGCTCAGGTTGTACCTCAGGTTTTCCCATGGAAGGTGCCCAGGAAGCATTCTGACTCAATGCCTGATCCGCTGTTGCTCTTTTCATTCGACACAAAGGAGCAATGGCTAAATTCCTAGTTCCCTACGGATGCCTGAGCTCCTTACCTGATCTATATGTGTCACTGTCAGTGTAATCATGCAATTACATTGTTGTCTCTCCTTTGTCTCTGTAATAGAATAAAAAGGTCTAAATTTCAGTGTGTCCAAAACCTTAATATTATTGATTATGGATAAGCTCATTTGAATTCATCTTTTAAGATACATTTTTAGCGTTGTACATTTTACACAATTTGACTTTCGGGATACCGGCATAATTACAATACTAATACTTTACAAAGACACTTTGAAAGATCTTGATGTAGCAAACATGTACAGACATGATATTTTCCAGTATCACATTTTTTTTCAAAAAAAAAAGTAACACGACAGGATTCTGCTGTGGAAAAAGTTTTACCTTTATTCCTAAAAAAACCACAGGGTTGTTCCTTGTATCAAACCTCTCCAAACCTCCTTCCTTCCTCTCTCTCTCCCCCTCTCAGTCTGCTTGTCTTCCCTCTCCCGTGTTCATTCGTCTCCTGCTGTATTTGTCTTGATGTATGACTCACCTGCCTCTCGGGCTCAGCTGCAATTTAGCTTTTCTGTTTCATTCAAAACCTTCTCTCGCTCTCTCTCCTCATCCCTCCACCCACTCTCACAATCTATTCCCCTTAATAATGTTTTGGGCCTCAACTGACCCGTTTGCTTATGAATAATAATGAGTTTTCCTTCACTCCCATTGGTCATTGAGATCCAGACGGGGCGGTCTGCTGTCTCTTCATACACACATATGATATATGATCACTATCATAACACTGTAGCAACAAGGGGCTGATGGCTGTATTTGTATTCATATTATATTTAATCATTTGCTGGCCTAATATCACATCCGTGTTTGTAGGCTGGTCATTACTGCTACTCACAAACTCATAACTCTTCATTATCGCTAACAAGGACATGAGAACTCCTGTGACAGAGACACAAACAGGTCCACCTCCAGCAAATGAGGGCTGGTTTTGTTATTGGATTGTGTACGTGTGCACCTGGCACAGCTCTGCAGTCTCAGAGCAGCGTTGCTGTTGTGATGTACTGTCTGAACCATTAACTGTAAAATGTCTCTCCTAGCCGGGGCTCTGAGTTCTTGCTCATGTCAGACATAAGGTTAAGCGCTGTCCCACATGAATGTATAAATCTAAAGTGTCCCCTTTTCCCTGAGCCGCATTGTCTTTCCTGAGCTTGGAAAGACACTATCGTGAATTGCGACACGGAAACGGAGAGTAGCGGACATGATCAGGCCAAGACACAAGCAGATAACGATCACCTCTCTGACATGACCTCTGCCAATGACACACACGCGCACACACACACATATGCACACAAACATTGCCACAAATACTATAGTGGATACACACAGTGTCAATAGGCTTTTCAATGGGGGACGTACTGATTGTGGGCATTCATGTACAATCAGACAGACTGAAGGACGAATCGATTAAACCTCGAACCAAGTATCCTGGTACAGATTCCCTCTGACGCCAGTGTCGTCTCAGCTTCTCTGAGCCTCTTGAAAAATCCCCAGCTGCTTGCATGAATTCCTTGTTATTATCCGAAGAATTTGGAGCAATCACTTTTTCAGAAAAATCACTGGTTTGATTTGTTTTTATGCAGCTACGCCATTGACAAACAAAGCAAGGAGAGAAAAGATCAGATGATTGCGAGGTACAGCAGACTGTTGCAAGTCAACATGATGCCACTGCATCATCACCTCCATCAACATCTGCAGCTGGTGTGGACAGACTTCTTGGAAGCAATTGAGGTAGATCCTTTGCCTCTTTGTGTTTTTCAGCACCCTGCAAGTAGGAGTCTGACTATGAGGAGAAGATGCAACAGCTTCATCTAGGGAGAGGTGGACATACACTAGATCTTTCCAGTCCTGACACACCAGTTGTCCATCATACTGTGGTTGCTGACGAGGAGTGAATTCAGAATGAGGTCAGCGCTGCTCTTTCACAGGTATTACTCTTACACATTTAAAAGACTTACCCTGATCAGCTGGACACCAAATCTTTTTGTTGCCTCCGGACGTTTTGCATATGAAGCAGATCTTAATTTACATTCACTCTCGAGCAAACGTTAGTCTGCGCAAAATCTTGCAGAGCTTGATGTGTGTGGAACGGAAGAAAAGCTCTGACAAAAAGGGTCGACTTATTTTTCTACCGCGTTTCAGTGACGCTGATAATTGCACGAACCCAACAAAGTTAAAACAGCATTAAAAAGCACTTATCAAAAACGAAACATGTTCCCGATGGGTATTTTACAAAACACAGATTTAGCAGATTATTATTATCATCCATCAATATGCATGAGTGAATTATATTCCTAAAGCTAATTCTTTTTTTTTCTTCTTACAGATGCAGGAGCACCATTGCATACTGTATTATCAGTAGTATAACTGTTTTTCCACGCTCCATGATCCCGTTATGAAAAATGCCTCTCAGCGCCACCATTAGCTCACCACAAATAGGACCAAAAAAACAACAACAACAAAAAAAAAACAAATAAAACAAGTATGTGATGGAAAGAGAGAATGCATAACAGTGGCTGAGACTGACTCAACATGACAAACCAGTGGCACGAGACTCGTTTGTTTTTCTTTTTCTTTCTTTTTCTCAGCCGAGCAGTTTCAATGAGTCTTTTTGTCTAAGCGAGACAAGAAAACTGAGCTTCAGCTTGAAATGATTGTCTGCTTGATTATCTGATTGATTACCTGTTGTTGATCTGCTTTGCTTAACAGTTCTATTGTTTCCATCAGTATCGTGAATTAATTCATCTGAGTCGCCACAGCATTTTTTTTTTTCATTATGCTCCAAGCTATTAGTTTAATTGTGTGTTTTCATTGTGCATCCACTTTGTGCATAGCACCTTTCATTCATTAACTGCTTTGTTTGAGGGCTGATTTATTTACAACAGATGTATGACTTGACTGTTTGAGGACAGTGGTCAGGAACAGAGGGATGATGTACTGACTACCGCGCAAGTCAATGTCACTTCAGTTCTATGAGGGGATTCAATATACACTTTCAAATGTAGAAAATATATTATAAACATAAAGGGTCTCTTTCACTAAGCAGATTTTGTGAGAAAAAAAAAACATGTCTTTGTTGATTTGAGCAAACGCAGAGCAAATTCAATTGGATTCTCTAGAAAGTTCAATCATACGTCTGTGAGTCAACAGAAATATTCTGTTACCAGCACTGGAGCTCAGATAAGAGGTAATTGACAAGAATTGACTCCTATAGAAAAGCCTATTGAGCCCACTCACTATCTGGATGACCTGACCCTCAGCGTGCCCTGACCACACCCCGCCAGCACACACGCACACACACACACACACACACACACACACACACACACACACAGCCCTGCACTGTTACTAGGCAACTGCTGCAACCGACTCTATATCCATCCCAAACAAAGTACCCCAAGGGCTTCAGCAGATGTGTGTGTATGTGTGTGTGTGTGTGTGATACATACACTGTACTAATACTGCATCACAACCTCTGTGAAGATAAGAATGGAAACACACAATGAAGCAAATTAACAAAATAATGCATTAATACCAAGAGAATATTAAATATTTAGACATAACGTATGTACAGATCTGCGCTGCAGGAAAAAGATCAGGTCAAGACGACGTTAGCGTATTCTTCTAACGTGACCCTGCGACAAACCAGCGCAACATGGAAGAAATTCGCCCAGACTGGAAGAGGAAGTAGAGAAGGGAGGAGGTGGGGTGCGACAAGTAACACGTAGTAAGGTAGTGCTAAATGCAGTTAAGTACTCTTGGGCCCGTGCCTCCCTGCAGCCTGGCAGGCTAATCGCACAACAAAAGCCAGCAGATGAGATTTCCGAGAGTGCGGCAAACTTCAACGGGTCAGCGGAGTGTGTTAGGATTACAGTAATACAGTAATACTCACATCAAGCCTGGATACACACCGTTAGCTCCCAGTGGGAAACGTCTACCCCCCGCCTCTGGAGAGGTCACCAAAATCACATGAGTGAAGGTGAGATAACAGAAAGTCTGTCTTAAAGAGGGTAAACACACACGCATACAAAGACACGACACGTGCACATGCACGCGGTTCCGGGGACGTGATCACGCATGCACTTATTGTACATTTGTATTTGCCCGAAACGTCCACAAGGACGCCCGCTATGGATGTGATATGACGCTCGATAGATCAGGCGAGCTTCAGAAGGCACAAAGACACTGCTGCCATGCTCCCTGTGATCACAGCAGCAATAAATGTCATCCATGTCTGTGGATGTCTGCAATTACAGTGGCGGATAATGAGCCCGCATTGGTGATTGACCTGATTCTCCCAATGTCTGAAGCACTCTGTCTCTCAGCGCTGCCACACATGAACATACATAAAGCAGACGTTCAATCTTGTTTACGTCGTAAGAGGGCACAGTCAGTGTCACAGTGACGGGGTGAATGGGAGTGCGGGCTGATAAAAGAGAGAGCAGAGAAGAGAGGAACAGAAAGAGGTCAGTCCACCACTCCAGTGCAGTACCATCTCTTAGTGCATGTGGTTTATGTGTGTGTGTGTGTGTGTGTGTGTGTGTGTGTGCACGTGGCTGTCAGTGTATGTACATGTCTCTTGGCACCTACAGCACAGAAAGAAAACTGCAGAGAGGGAGATAAGAGAAGCCCTGATTTGATAACATGTGCTGTGACAGACAAACGCATTTGGAGCAGATTGCTTCTTGTCAATGCACCGCAAACAAAATCACATTGAAAAATGCTGCTCAGCACAGTGGAATATGTGCAGAGTTCGCATTGACAGAATAGACCTACTTATTGGGTGCGTATTTGCAGCGCTCCAGCACAAACGCCTAAGTTGTTTTCTGCAGAGCGCTGCACATTAAACAGGTCTTCTCACCCTGGTTTTCTTTTTAGACACATATCCCGGCTACCAACTGCCTCAGTCAGCATGCACGTGGTTGCACGCACGCTCACACACACATACATGCACACAAGTCTCAAAGGGCATCCATGTCCATGCATGCAATGGCACATGCACAATCATGGCATATGCACATAACACACACCACCCACAGGCAAATACCCCCTGGCACCTGAATTCAGGTTGCTATAACAGTGCGGGCCATTTTTAGCTTTTTAATATTACTTGAATAGTTGTTACCTGAGATAACCCCAGGGAACGGAAAAACAATTCCAGTCTCCCACAAGCCCTGGAGTTTAATCCTCTCTTGCATCCAAGGGAAATAATGCTTCCTCTAATAATTCCTACGGTCTTTCAGTTCAACATTGATGTCCTTTTGTGTTGGCTGAAGCCATTAGTTCTGACACATGTATAATTGATTATCATATTAACGGCTAAAATCATTAAGCTGTTTTTTTTTCGCAGGCGGTGGGGATAGACAAAGTGCATAATGGCTTCGAGCAGCTGGATCCATAGCTTGTCCCCTTTGCTTTAGTTGGAGATGTGGCCATGTGACCGCAAGACCCTGCAGTGTTGTTCTGGTGTTTCTTAACCCCTTTTGATCGCCAAGGCGGTCGCTGTAATGTCGCCGGTTAGCATGAAATGAGGCGTATACTCGACCCAACACAGTATATGGGAGGAATGCAATCATGCAAAAGTTCAAAGGTCACCTGCCAATGTTGTAACGGTTTAGTCAGAACCACAATGAGACTGAGAGAAAGAGGAGAGAGTCAAGAACAAGAGGAAGTGGTGTTGGAGGCAGAACACAAATTACTTTAAACTTGTTGCTGCAAGACAATTCAAAGGGCAAGGCCGGGCCAACAATCTTCCACCGTATCTACAAGGACCGATTAGGGGATAGAAATAGTTTCCAGTGAGAACACATGTGCGAGCGCACACACATATTTAGACCTGTGCAATCGAAATTGTGCCCGAGCAAAGTATTTATGTTGAACTTTTATCTTTGCGTATGACAAATGAAAGATGTCTTGAAAATAATCCACCATCATGATTAATAGTTTGATTTATGACCAAATAACTGCAAAGCTAGCATACCACAACCTTATTGCACACTTTTTTAATATTGCAAATATCTCTCAAACAAATATTACATTTGTTTGTAGCTGTTCTACTGCTTAAACAGAGTTTTTGACCGCAGATAGAACAAGTATTTCCTAACTACCTCTGAAACCATTTTGTAACTTCTGCACAACATGCTGTTGAAATATTTCCTTTTCACAACATAAGGTATTATCCAGCTGCTTTGAGAAGAGGCTGTTTGAAATCCCTGTCAGTCTTTTCCCCTCTCCAACCTCCACAGGTCAGAGACACGCCCCCCTTTCTGCCACACCTGATGCTAATTGATGTTAATTAGGTGCTGTGTGAGCTTGTGCTGTCTGTGCTGAATGACTGCTCTCTCCCAGCTTTCCATGGAGTGAATTGTTGTGTTTCTGACAATGTTTGATACATTTGTTATATTGAAACCTGAATCCTAGATTCCCTGTATATTACTGTTTGATGGTTTGTACGTTTAGTTGAGAGTATGTTTGTATGTATGAATGTATGTATTTACAATTGTTTGCCATGTCTTGCATTGTTTACTCCTGAACTGCACATTATGTAGTCATCATACATTTACCCATTTAAGTTGTTGAAATGTATGGATGCTTGTTTAAGAGCTATTGTTTCGTTAATGTTAAATGAGGTCACTTTTTATGTTTAATGATTTATTAAACTAAGTTTATTCATTTGTGGTCACCCAGCCCCCCCCCAATATTTTACACATGTATTACAGTCAAAGTACATTGCTAAATTTCATCACGTTCATACATCTCCAGAATGAAAATCATAAATGTACTTTTTCCTTCACGAGAGAAGGGAGAGGAAATGCTCATGACGTCAAAGAGTAGTTGGTGGCCGTCGTGGCCTTATCTGTCGCCTGTGTCCCATGGTTACCATATGCCAAACACCACTGGGAACTTGGGCTGGAGAAACTAGGGTGACGCATAAGACTCACACACACAGACTGACAGACACACACACACACACACATACACACTACCGGACGGCTGGCACCTTAACCAAATGCTCACATAAGCAAACGCACCTATACCGACGTCAGCGCAATTCCACTGTACCTGAATGCAGCACTGACGTCTGGCTGCACACAGTGGGTGGTGTTTCTAAATCCATCCTGGGTTAGAGAGAACACAGAAGGCTAATATCTGCAGCGTCTCCAGCTGGGAGAGGCAACACACCGCTGTCCCCATGAGATCACTCTGACAGAGGGAGATAGATTGGAGCGAGTGAGCGATACATGCAGAGGGTGGCGGAGAGATGGAGTCAGACAGAGAGAGGGAGAGAAAAAAAAAGGTCTGAGACAGAGTCAGAGACAGAAGGGAAAACAGGAGGAAGAGAAAGCAGCACATTATCTCCGTGTAGTGTCCTGGAAGGAGCAGCCTGTTTGTAGAGTGATACCTATCAGCTCACTGGCTGTCTCGGGAGATATTACTGCACTGTGGTGTACTTTACTCTGATAAAACATCCCCGTGTCTGATGGAAAAACTCAAGAGACAGATAGCACCAAGGTGAAAGGGAAAGAAGAAGAAGACGAGCTATCAGACAGATTGACAGATAACAGATGACGGGGAATAGCCAATCGCGTCCTTTTAGAAAGTGAAGATTTACCGTGAACGATTCGGCCAAAAAGATCAATTGGCAAAATTCTTGCGTTGAATGATACATCACACGACACAATGCACCAAGAAAAGTCAAACCCTCAGCAGTGCGCAGAAATCAGAGGGAATCTCATCATCAAACCTAAAATGCATCACGTCTTTCATATGGAAAGTCATTTCTTTAACTTCTGGAAGTTGCTTTCCACTTTTGGGATTCGGTGATCTTTCAGACTATCCTGTTTAATGCCCCACAGCCTGTCAAACACCTCCGATGATTCACGCTGCTGTGCCACCTGCCTGGCAGTCTGTCTCTCAGTCTGTCGGGCTCCTCCCGGGGCTCCAGATTGAATAACTAATGATTAATATCAACACAGCCGCTGACACAGTGACTGATTTAACACAACCATTGATCCAGACCTTGAGGCATCACGGAAAAAGAGGTGCAGATTGAACCGGAGGCAAGGTTTTGTGAGGCTAAATTATCTCAGCTTGACAACCCAGATTTGCTGTGCATTGCCAAAAATGCTGCCCACGACCGAACTTTTCCTTTCCTGTTTTTAGCAATCCTTTATTGAACCAAGTGTCAGGTAGGCAAGAGGTAGAAAAGCAGCAGGGAGGGCAAAACAGCCTTGGGTTGCCTAGGATTTGGGGCTAAAGGGGTTCGCCCAAGAACAGCTGATAACACTAGCAATTTTGTGAGGACCCTCAGATATGTACAGAGGACATCAACAACACATTGTTCAGAAACCCCCTAAAGCAACCTTACGCCACTACGTTGCAGCCAAAGGCTTTGCAATTTCAGAGCTTCAACGTACGAACCATTAAAATGCTTTTATTCTGGAGAAATGAGACAGTGGTTTGTTGTATGGCTTAGATATGCCAAGGGGTTTAATTTGCAGGTGCAGACAAACGGGTCGGTTGTCAACCAAATTTGAACAATAGCTTTGAGAGAAAACCAACATGTGACAGGAGACTGGGGGGATTTGAATAGTGGTGTGATTTGTCAGTTATGTTCAACTCAGTTCCCCCCCAGGTCCCTTTATCCCGGGCCCCACAGTGTTTCTTGAAACGTCTCAAACTGTGAAAATTAAAGTCCTGGTGTGAATACAGACTCACACCTGGCTGGTGCCCAGTATGAGTGTATGAATATGTGAATAAGCAGCCAATTTGCAGAAATATTAATATAAATTTGGTGGAAAATTAGCAACTTCGTTTGCTATTGGGGATTAACGGTGTGTTTGCAAATCATTTAATTGGGGAAGACAGAACTCAAGCTTTTCGGATCCAGGTTTTGGTAAATATGGGATGAATGGTGCATTGAAGTCAACACTAATATTCCTAAATGATCACTGATAGGTGAAAGCAAATTGACTTGAGAAGCCTGGTTTAATCTAACGACACGATCAGAGAACGAGCTGCTGCAATATGTGCATCCACAAATAACGTTTATGACCACACATCAATCGCTGGAAGCAAATTATTGTCGTAAATATAATTGACCCACTGTAGTGAATGGCAGGTGTATAAACCATAAACAATTTGGTCGGTCCCGACTGACATCCTACATAACAAATCAATAAAAGTATAATATGAAGGACACAGCGGAAGATACAGTTATTATGGGCAGAAATGTAAACACGACTTTTTATTTTCAGGTCAAAAATGGTTTGGTCTCCCAACAATTTCAGTTAATCAGGAAGTTGTCAGGCCGATATAAAGAGAGGACCCAGGAGCAGAGACTTGATTCACAGTCTTTAATTTTTCAAAGATCTCTTTCCCAGAGTGAAAAAGCAAGGCTATGAAACTTAGACAAACTTACTTTCTATACTCTAACGCGACTATCAAAGTACAACTCAAAATCTACAAAAAATGCTCATAAAGGGAGACAACCTATCTAAGATAAAAAGTACAACCAAAATCACTCTAACTGAAAACACTCCATAAGGGAGGAAAAACAATCTGACAAAGTACAAAACAATGGCTATGATAAGGAAACAAAACTATCAAATTTACAAAACAAAAATACTCTTAAAGAGACATATCGACTTACGAATTGCGATGACAAAGACTATGGCTTGGAATCAGAATGCTCGTGATATCGGTCAACAGACTAAGACACACTGGCACAAGACAAAGGGAAACACAGACTATTTAACAAACTGAGGAAGGGAAACAGGTGGAAACAATCAAGGCGGTGATGACAATCAGAACAATGGAGGGCCCTGAAAGAGGTTTAACGACATTACAAAGACAACGCGATTAAATTATAAAAGATATTCTTAACCAAGTCTGAAACTCACTGATCTGTAATGGGAGTCCTGTGGCTTATAAAAGCCTTTCCCTGGAATAATCACTCCCTCGCATTTCCCCTCTTCCAGCCACTCTCTTCACTCAATCACACATGTAACACACACACACACACACACACACACACACACACACACACACACACAGACGACTGTGACAGAGATGCTACCAGAGATCTCTGCATGAAGTAAAAGTGCCAATTTACTGTGTTTGAAATTCAGTGACCGTTTTGCTCCAGGTTTCGAAAGTCACGCTTATTTACAGAATGTCACACTTATGGAGCACACATATGTATAAGTGTGACACACTAACAGCAAGAAAACTGACTGCTGTAGGATGCATGCTATGGTCATTCGGAGATGGGCTGTGGGCATGTGATATAAAAAGCCATGGTCACTGGACCTGTATACCTCAAAGCATTAGTAAATGTAACTCATCCTGTGATTCCTGTCCATGGCTTTCACTGTCAACACAACTGCAGTCAGTCTGTTTTGGCACATACTTGTACTTACCCAAACACGAAACGTAACCATAACGACTGAATGTCAAACCCTTACATTAACCTAAACCTAATTCTAACCCCGACCCTAACGCCACCTCTCAAACCTTGTCAAAATGTCCCCATGATGTACATTATGTCCTATTCTCAACATGGTCCTCATAAAGTTACAAGTGGACACTTCTAGTTAGGGCCGTGTTATGGTTGGGGTTATGGTAAGGTTACGGGTAGGGTACCCTACAGCCCTGACACCAGCCATGTTCTCTGGATCATTAGACTCATCACTGTTGGAGATCCCACTATGCACTGAGCCAGGGGGAAGTCAGCTTACACTTGTGTGTGGAGCTGTGTGTGTGTGTGTGTGTGTGTGTGTTTGTAGTTGCCCTTCTGTCTGTCTTCTTAGTTACAGTATGTTTTCACTTTCTGTCTTTCTGTCCATCCAGTTGACTTGCAGATGAAGGCAAACGTCGTACGTTTCATCTCCCTTTGATAATTCTGCAGTATCTGTTATCACAGAATACTTCTTGTGTGTGTGTGTGTATGTGTGTGTTTGTGTACATACTGTGTGTGTCCGTGTTGTGTCAGCAGGCATTGCATAGCAAGAGAAACTGTCGATCCCCATGTATTTTTTTGCTTGCTCTATAAGTTCCTTAATACAGCATCAATGGATTCAGCATTTAATCTCCAGCTCTCAGTCCCTGCTCGCCTGCACTCTTTCAACTTCCCCTCCTCACACACACACACACACACACACACACTTACACACACGTACACACACACACACACGTACACACACACCTACGCACACACACACACACCTCTTGTAAGTACCTCTCACTCCTCTGAAGGCTGATGTGTGTGTGACTGTATTTGTGATACTATGTGCACATCTTGGTGGAAGAGGAAATATTAGTATGATTAGTGAGACATTTTTTACAGTCAGTGTGCAACTGTGGTGCCATCTTCTGGCGGGGAAGCGCGACAGCCTTGATCCCGTCATACCGCGGTAAGGCCACTGTGACTACACACATTTGCATTCAGAACACTTCAACATGGCTGTCAAAGAACGCGACAACTGCACACCAGAGATTTGAGAAAGAAAAAAAAACATTTAATATAGTGACGGACGTCATAAAAACACTTCAAATAACTGCTGGAGTTCGATTTCACCTTTAGCGTATTGGTTAAGATGAGGTGGAAATGATAGTAAATGGACATCATACAGAAAACAAGAGACAGTACTGTACAACCTATAGAATATAGCAGCTTGGAGCTTCTTTCAGTGCACAAACAGACACACGTACACACTCACCTTTCACACAAACATCATGGAGCTATAATACAAAGTGATCTCCAAATTGTACACTGGTTTTGTTAATTAGTATCAAGGGCCATCCAGTCGTCTACTGCAGACGATGAAGCTGCAAAGATCATCCCTCCTTTATCCCCTCTCCCCTCTGACTTCTACGTGACAGACTCTCTGACGCTAATATCCAGACTGAACGGGAACTGGAGGGCGGCCAAGGACCGAGTGTGGGGACAGGATAATTCATTCATCTTGTGCTCAGCGACGCACAAGCTCACACACACACACACACACACACAGAAAAATACACATGCACATATCCTGCAGTTTTCTTTTTGCATACAGGTACTGCTGCAGGAAACACGTGCACACACGCACAAACATATGTATATATGGTCAGACAGAGGCTGTGATAACACTTCAGTACTGAAAATTAAGTTTATATTGGTTTTACAATGCAGCTGAAGATAACAGATAACATGCTGTACATCATTATTCTGCCAAACGTGACATTCATGTTCTCTTGACATAGATCTATAAGACCCAAATCACTTTTAGAGTGTCACAAATACACTCATTATAATACTATGTACAGTAAGGGCCACTTTACGTAAGCCCCTGGAAAGGCTTGGCGCTTGCTAAGAGCGCCCTTAACGTTGCCCTACCATCGGATAGTTTTCTAAGTGGCCCACTGATGTACTCTGCAGAGGGAGCTGCTGAACCACTGCACTTTGGTGTTGTAAAACATTCAAGTAATGCCAGGAATCAAGAGCGTTCACATGCACATGTACCACTCCGGCGAGTTTGCTCACAAAAGAAAACGGAGAAATCATTATGTTTGCTTTTCTTTCTTTTGTACTGTGACATAAGGCATGCGGGATATCCCTTTACACTATTAGCTGCTTCAGCAGTTCATTTCCCAGGTGTGAATTAAAACAAATAAGAATTTTTTTCCCCCTTTTGTCGTTGCCGGATGTCCTGAGGGCGCCACTGGATTTACAGAAGTAGAGGCTCTGGGTTTACGTTTGTCCCCCGGTTCTGTTTGATTTCTCCCCGGAGTCGGGTTAAATGGCCTCAGGGTTGGGGTAATATTTGAAGACCTTGTAGATCCACTGCGTGTAGAAGGGCACGTTGATGAAGATGCCCGGCTGGTTGGCCCGGGCACAGCCTCTGCCATGTACACTCACTCCAACAATAACCCGGAATTCACCATCCTGACATACAAGTGGCCCGCCGTAATCCCTCTGCAGAGGAGAAAGAAGAAATAGATAGCACTTTTTTTTCTTCTGCCTCACTGGTTCAGAAAGCGTTTTCATCACTGTGTACTCTTCTGTCAGGGTTAAATGAAAGCAACGCTCGGTAACAGACAGTAAGACCAGTATCTTGGACATGTGTGCAGCTCGCTTCTAAAGCTGGAAACCACAAAGCCCGAGGCTTTATTCGCTGACGAAATTCAGGCGCAACATTCTCCAGCTGCTCGATTTGCAACGGACTCAATAATAAGCCCGTGGATTTAAGAACATTTGTTTGAGATTTAGATCGTACTGAACGAGTATGATCTGAAGTGTTATGTTGAGGCAAGGTGCTCAGACCGTCACGGATTCTCCCTGGTAAAAAAACAATTTATCTCCAGGTCTAAACGTTTGTTCTCGTTTGCGCATAGAAATTCTCGTGTGGACTGTTCATTCCGATCACAGACAAAATTAAGCTTTGCTCTAAAAACGACTATGAAGAAGAAATTGTTTACCTCACACACTCCCTCGTTCCTCCTGCCTCCTGCACAAATCTTGGTGTTGGTGATGTGGAAGTTCCCTCTGTGCATTTCTCGACATCTCTCGTTGGAGACAATGGGCAGTTCCACCATCTTTAGGATGTCATCATGGCCAGTGCCTAAAAAAGTATAAAGTTGCACTTCACCGCTTTTTTTCTGTTGTTTTTTTTCTGTAATACGATATTTCTGGCAGATATGCGATCCTGTAATTGAACATAAATTATTATTATTATTATTATTATTATTATTGTTAAGAAAATCCTGACAAACACTGAACTGTCAAGGCAGAATTCATGGTACATATGAACATCAGTCTTCCGTGAACCCGTCCGCACATCAGACCACCCATCAAACAGTGCTCATCCCAGGCTTACAACTAAAGTGTTACATAAGCAGCTGTTAAAGAGAGGACTGTCTCGCAGTAATACCTTACATCATTTCAAGATAAAAAAAAAAAATTGATGAAAATAAATCAGTTTTGCTTCGAGGGAAAATGCAACACAAAAAGCAATATACTGTAAACTTAGGAGACCTGGAGCTGCAGTGAATAGAGAATATAAAATGTCAGTACCTTTGGTCTCTCCCCAGCCATACATTTTACATATTGTTCCTTCTGGGATGGAGCAGCCGGCCAAAGGCAGCTGAATCGTGTGGACGTTGTCTGCAGGAAGTGCAGGCCTGGACATATTTATTGTACACAGAAAAAAACAAAGTGTAATCAACCGCACACATATACACACACACACACATACCAACATATTTCAATATACTGTCTTTTAAGATTATTTTTCCAGGCACTTACTTGGACAGTCGTATGAGGGCTAAACTCGAGCCCTCGGGGCCACATATCACATGTGCTATACTGACTTCCTGCCTCTTGGACAAGTCAGGAGCGCCCTCTCGGATATCAGAGACCCCCAGCCACACCCGATACTCACTCAGGTCCGGAACGCTGGAGAGTCACGACAACACAGTTACAACTTTTCACAATATCCCACATTTACGTAAACAGCAACTCAAGATTTAATATAGATACTAATGAGCTGAATAAAGGTTGCGTTGAATATGTTGACAGTGTAACAGGCTCATGCACAGGCAGCGTTACCATGAGGAGAAGCACTGCCTGTCAGTTAGCACCCATTCCTCCCGGATCAGTGAACCCCCACACCAATGCATTGACCTGGGATGGACGAGAACACAACACGCATGGTACAAATGGTATCTCCAAATGGGAACTAGTAAATATCAAGCAATACAGAATTTCCCAGTTAACAGTGTATAATTATGTACTGCATTAACTATGTAGACAGTCGTGATAACTATCACATATGTGTATTTATATAAGGAGTTGAATTTCATTGTCTAAGTTAAATTAAGACTGTGTATGACCTGAATTTGCAGGTGCTGCAGTGTGATCATGCTGCAGTTATTAGTTGTTCTGTTTCTGTATGAAACGCCAGATGGGCCATAAATATGCCGCATATGCTCAAATATTTGCACCACTGGCTGAGTAATAAAGAGCAATTTCATAGAATTATCTCTGAATTCAGGGATGGTATGGGCAGGCTGGTGGAGGAAGACGTGGAGAATATGTAATGCACTGCCGTACCCTTTCTGTATGCTGACCATCCAGCTGCCGTCTGAAATGCTCACCGGACCTCCTCCCACAATCCTGGGTCTTTTATGCACAAAACACCCAACAGAGGACAGCTCACCTGGAGCCAGAAACACACATCCAGTTGAGTATGAATATAAATTATTTGCATTCACTACAATTAGCATTGTTTACACTGTTTCGATGCAAGAGGCACTTGAGCAGTCATCCATTGTAATCATCATTACAATGATGATTACATCATCACACACACACAGAGAAGCTGATGCCATCATGACAACAGCATGTCCTGCACCATGCACCATAATAGCTGCACAGGGAAAGGATTCTGAAAACACCGCCTCTCGCCTTGGAGGTGATCAAGGCGAGGTGAGCGGCTGAGCCATTAACAAACACAGACAGACGGAGACAAGAGACACTCACCCAGTGGAATGGTGTTCTGTGAAGCATCACCTGCACGGAGGACATGAGACAAACAAGCATTAACCGATATATGATTAAAAAAAAAAAACTCACACGGGTAGAAATTTCACATCGAAAGTACACAGACAGTTTTTTATTGGTAATGTCACATTTTTTTTCTTGAGGGCTTTGATGGATTGTAACCAAGCAAACTGTAGCTGTGATGCTTTTTCATTGTCCAACTTATTATTTACATGGCTCCAGGCCAACTGTATTAAGTAAATGGGCAGAAAATAAAGCTGAATAAATGTTCTGCATATAAACAGCTGATACACATAATTCAATTTAAACATAATGACACAAAAACACAAAGACACAGACATGTTGCCTCGTCTTCCATGTGGGAGTTGTTATAAAAAAAAAAACCCTCCCCTGTCTGCCTGATGAGTTGTGAATCTCCTGTGATACACACTGACAACCAAGTGTAGACAGATCTACACACTGCAAATAACATGTGCATGTGTGTGTGTGTAAGTGAGACAGACGGCCAGACAGTGCAAGCAAATCTCCCCCGGTCCAGTGTTGGATCGAGAAGCATGACAAATGCTGAGTTATGCAGAGTCTCGCAGATGGTATCTTGTGACAGTGTGTCCGTGCGTGTGATTGTGTGCACTCACATGGTCTGACGGTGCAGTAGTCCCAGGGTACGGCAGAATTGTTGGTATAGCACCAGGGACCATGTTTGTCTTTATCAGGGTTTCTGCAGTAGTTTCCCTCCAGGGCAGCCATCAGCATCCCCCTCTCACCACTGGACAAACACACAAGATCCAGCCATTAATCTTTCATTAAAAGTCAGCAAACCCCAAAGACAATTCTCATAAATGATGTTTATGAAACTTAGAATAATTCAGCTGTTGATGGAGGAGAAGCGGATTTACTGGCTGATTTACAACTATTTGTTAAAGCTGAACAGAGCTGAACTGAAAGTTAGCCAGATAGGATCTGGAAGTCAGACTACGCAGCTGTGTAGGCTCTGCAAAGGGATTACTCATTCAGACAGTATGCACCCACCTACACTCACATACCTAATGCAAGCTCATGTAGACATATCCCACACGTCTTTGTACTGCCATAAGAGTCTTCAAACCCCAACCAGAAATCTTTCCCACACTAAATTCTTGAACCGATAAAGGGAATTTTGGGAGATGAGGAAGCGTGGGGATGCGAGTTCCCAAATCAAAGTGAACCACAAGCCTGTGTTTGTGTGTGGTGTATTTCTAGCGGCTAGCATAACACCCGGCTCTCAGTCTGACTCACTTTTGACCCTGCGCAGGAGCCAAGCACTGGAGATGATTGGCTTTGAGGTGTTCCTACAAAGGAGAGTTTTAGGGTCAAGGGTGAGGAGTGAAGTGTATATCCCCCAGCCAAGTCATCCCAGGGAGTCATTCCTGCTGAGTTAGGTCATCTTCAGGGAAACACTTCTCCAGCCATTAGGAGATGTTTGGGAGGCTACTCGTAGCACCCACAGGAGCTGTTTTCTCCTCTGAGAAGCAAGGGGCCCAACTTGATCTGCTAACAATACGAGGACTTAACTCAAGGTCAATAATAGGGCACCTCCCCACACTAACCACCACGTATCAGGTTCACACACATGGTTCTTGAAAACATAAATGCATTCTCTTGTGCAAAGAGGCTGTCATGGACGAGCTTGTATCACCGAGACCTAATTTCTCAAGCACCTTTTCTCCTTTGGAAACCCATACGATTTTTGTTGTTTGCTTATATCCCATTCAGTTTTTACTTAACCTACACTTCTTCGACTCTGACATTTTGATCTCTGTTGTTGGAGGACATTCTTGTCTGCACTTAATTGATGATGCATGTCTGTTTTGTGCATAGCGGTTTGGGAAAGATATTAAGTTGTAAAGTCGAAGAGATCCACTTGGCCAACCTGTTGCTGTGGTCTGCCCAGGGAGCACAGGGGAGGCTTGATCTAGTCCTCGACTGCTTTCCTTGGTAATTCTCTCCAAAGCCTTCATAGCAGTCTAGATTTGGACAAAAAAAGTCATGATAAACTTAGACAGAAATCCATACACATACATTATGCCTGTATGAACTAGCAATGGCTTTGAACAAAACATGCACAGTAGGCCTCAGGATTGCTCGATTTAGTTGTACCCCTGCAAAAGACTAGGAGCTTGTCCTAAGACAAACAACTGATTGTCACTGGAACTAGAGGTGGGACATCAAAAGTCTTGCACAATGGCATGACATAGAGTAAGATGGGTCATATGTAAGTTTTTATTGGTGCTTGCCACCCGCCACCTCGAATGGGAATGTATTCAACCCTCCGGGATAGACCACAGCACAACCTCACAGAGGGTTTATAACCCCACTGCAAGGCCACACAGTCTCCCTGGGGAAATTTGAATTTGCGTCTGCAGCCATAGATATACATCTTTTACGTCCAAGTCTCTTGCTACCCCAGAAAGAATCTCATCCATCTTTCCTTCCACTGTCCAGTGAGACATGACAATCCTGGGCTCCTGTCAGAGTTCGTTTATGTGAGGCGTGGTGGTCAGTCCTTCCCACAGTCCGAGCGCACCATGGTTTTCCACAGGGATGGAGTAAATGCGGTTACAAAACAATACATGCGGTTACAGGGTCTCATGTGAACTCCACGGTCCACAGAATGTAAAAATGCTGAATATTTCTCTGCCTCTGATGTAGTGGAAATCAGCTTTCACTTTGCCCGTTTGAGTGTTGGATAAAGCTGTTGAGTTTCTCACCACTGACAGGCCTGGTGCCACACTGAGGGATGTTGGTGCAGAACATTGTGCGGACTCGTGGGTCCATGGTGAAGCACCATGGGAATTCCTGGCCATCTGGATTGCGACAGTAGTTTTCGCTCAAGTCCCTGGAAAAAAACAGAGACTCTTACTTATTAACTCTTAAAGATATAAGTGAAAACAGTGTATGGATTTCTTATGTGAGTGTCTGACTCACTTGCAGGAGTAGGCTTGAGGAAAGAAAGTGTGGTTATGGGGATACTGAGAGTCCCAGCGTTGGCAGGTGAGTCCAGTGGGTGTCATGTCCACTGTCCCCCTATAACCCTCCCCTCTGCCCTGGTAACACTCTGTTGTTTCTACTATATTACTTTTGGGAGGTGTTTCTGTGAAAGAGCAAAAATATATTAAATGTTAGGTTAGGTCGTTCGAGGGGCCAAACAGCATATGAAACATAGTTTGTCATCTTTCTCCACAAACCCAAGCTTAATACCCAACGAACCCAACACTTTAAAGGGAAAGAAAATGGTATACGGAAATGTGGAAAACACTTATTATTATAAATATATAAATATTCAAAAGAACATAGTTTAACTTTCTAACAGTACAACCTCACGGAACGATACTGTAGCTTTCAGTAACAATCCATGCAGGTTTCCATTTCTATTTCTAGGTGGTTTTCAATTATTTCTCCACCTCACACATCATGACGTGATGCAAAGGTCCAAGATCTGGTCATAACAGATTTATAGCCCATAGCGGATTTTATCCCCATGCTGTCAGCACCAAATGGTCTCACCGTTGCAATGAGCTCTCACCGGCAATGACAGCTAAATCAACTGGGCCAAAAATCTCTGAGCGCGTGCACCCACAAGTGTCACAGTGTACTATCAGACTGAGTTTACAACCCAGTTGTGACGATTATAAAAAATAATGAATAGCAAGGCAATATTTAGTGTAGCAGTGATTTGACTTGATGAATGGCTTAATAGCCTTAATATCTTGGCCACCTGCTTTTCAAAGCATACCTCCCTCTGCGTATTTAGAAGACCTGCAGCATGATGACGCTAATATGGGAAAACAAGACTTCAATTCTTATCTGTTCTTCTTTTTACAATGTGGCTGTTCGTTAAGCAAAAAAGAAGTTACAAACACTTATCCCATAATGTTTACAGCACAAGACCAGCAACGGACCAGCTTTTTCCAGCCCACATCATCTGTCTAAAAATAGATATGCACTAGTTTTGACAATGAACAAAAGAACTTTCTGTCTCTCCATCTCCTCTCTGCCTTGTTTGATTAAGGCTAACTGGGCCGTAAACATCGTCCATTCCCAACAAAGTCCCATATCAGAGAGGGAGAAAGAAGGGATAGACAGATGGAGAGAGAGCAGAGGGTAGGAGAGGGTGTTTAAGGGGGAAAGGCGGGGAGGGGGCAGTGAATCACTGGGTCCACATGGAGGGGTGCCATCTAGTAAACACACAGCCAGGACTGCTGATGATTCTAGCAGGCAAACAGGCCACTCACTGACTCAAGAAGAAAGAAGCTGAGTCCAGCAATATCGACACAGCTTTCTCAGTTTTATGTTCTTGAGGACCACAGTGGCTGTCTGACGGACTTGAACTTTATTGCACGATCAGCAACGAGCATGCAGTATCTGCAGGTTTACTCCAAGTCCACACAAGGCATGTCACACGAACCTAGCTCTGGCACATCAATCATGCCGCTTATGCCAAGTGTATGAGGTGTAATGAAAGCAATCTGCTTGTAGTGTGTATGACTTTTGTGCAGTGTCTGTGAGTGTAATGGGAATTTAACGTGCAGCAGTAACTGAGCCCTGAGCCGTTTGACCAACACACGTAGGAGCTGGTAAAGGACAATAAACAGCAGGTCAGTGGTGCAGAGCAAAAATAAACATTCTGGCTATTAGAGAAGACATAACAGAGAGCCCGAAATAAGTGTGTGTTTGTGTGTGTGGGGGGTGGGTGGGTAACCACTCCATGAAGTGGAGAGGAGGGGTAAAACCAAAGGTACAGGAAGTTGTAAGTTCTGGTGCAGACGATCACGCTTCATGGGCCCATATCGAACACAAACACGCCCATGCACCGACAAACACCGACAAAAGCTAATGCACACAGCCACACGCCCACGAACGTGCTCACCGCAAACTTTGATGTCGCAGTACTCCCAGGGTGTGTTTGGATCTGTGGTGAAACACCACGGTCTGTGGCGTCCGTCTGGGTTCCTGCAGTAGTTATCATCCAGGCCCTTGTCAGGGAACCTAATTCAAAACATAAAGTTTAATGCAGCGCTCAACGTAGAGGGAGAACAAAGAATGACAAGCACAGTACAAAATTATTATTTTGTGTGTCCCACAGCACAACTCTTTGACATGAAGAGAAGAGCCAGTGGCACGAAACACTAATTGTAGCATCACTCTTAAAGCCCAGAGGTACCAGAAAAGAGAACATTTTCCTACTGAATCCGTAGCAGCAGAGGAACAATTCACCATTGTAACCAACCGAAGCATTAATAACTGGAACGGGGCGAGGAGTCCTGTCCGTGAATCTGTCTGGAGCTCATGGGAGCGAGGAAGAAAATAAGCTGCACCACTGCAGGTGTTTCAACAGTAAGTCATCCCCTAGTCCCACATCCCTCCAGGCCTGCAGCCTCCAGGCCTGAGGCATCAGGCTGAGGGACCCTCTCATTACATTAGTGCTATGAGCAGTCTGGGACCTCGTTTACACAAACACTGGGATGATTAAGGATGTGTTAACGAGCCCCCGCTAATCCAGACCACCTGCCATCCGACAAGCTGGAACACTCGCTTGACACAGATACGCACAGCCGGTGTGCGCACACACACCTACGCACACATCAACAGAGCATGCGAGGAATAGTAATGCGGACGAAAATATATGGGCTCCCAAAATAGACATGAGCGTATCTGATGGCTGGACACACGTCTGCGTTATGATCTGCTGAGGGTTTAGAGGAATTTGGGCCAATTAAGTGAGAAAGAAGAGTTTTCCCCCGCATGGTGCTGCTAAAAAACGCAAGCGCGTCAAGCCGGATTCTGACAGGAGTCGTTCAGGGAAAGAACCCAAAAGTCCGACTTTCAAATCTCTTGATCTCCAGAGTTAATGGGCCACAACCACATGAATATATTGTGTGCAAGTATTCTCATACCTTTTTGCAATTATGTTTAATAGATCAATTTGTGGGTCCTTAAGTGCGGCACAAACGAGTGAGATGCAAACTGATAGCGGTGCATGTGTGTGAGTGTGCGTCGCACCTGTTGGGGTGGTACTGGTGCCTGTGTGGCTCATCCAGGTCCCAGCGCTGGCATTCCAGTCCACTCTCTGTGTGGTCCATCGGTCCTCGGTAATCTTCCCCATTACAGCTCATACACTCCACTACACACCAAACGACACACACATCCACTTCAGAGGAACACTAGCAGCAGCATTGGGGTTTGCTTTTATAATGAGACGCTTAAAGCACAGAATAAAAACAAATCATACGCGTTTTAGCGGTGCAGCCATGGGCTGACAACACAATGCATTCCTACAGCGCACTCTCCAGTTTAATAAGTTTCAGATCCTAGTTTTCTGCCCCTCCACAGTTATGCAACTTTGTTGCAATAAAACCGTTTAATAGATCTTCTTTAAGGACATGTAATGTAAACACAGACACTTAACGTATGGAGGTACACATTATGTGTCATACTAATAAAGGCAAGGTCCACTTTGATGTAGAAAAGGCACCGTTTGTTGCGTGGTGAGTTGTACACACTGTCTAGTGTAAACAACAGCGAGCGCGCAGATTAGAAACAGATGTGCATGAGTCCACTGCTGCCATGACAGAGCACATTTAGTACCACTGCGTGTGTATGTGTGTTTGCGCAGGCCATGTTTTTGTGTCTGTGCGTGTGTTTCCTATCAAGGCCAGCTAATTTCTGGCGAAACCTTTCCAGGCGTTTTCCTCTGAGCGTAATCGGGGTTTCTATCAAAATGAAGACAACCTCATTATCTGTGTTATACACTTCGTGATAATCCAGCGGGACGCCATATGTGAGTCGGCGAGCGAGAGGGATTCCCCTCCTGTCTTATCGAACCACAGCTCGGTTCCTCATTAACGGGATCCTGTGCCATACATGCAGCGGAAACAGCTCCTCTGACAGCGCCAACCCCCAGAGATTAGATAGCACAGGTCATTATCGTCCATCTCTTCAGGAAGACACCAGAGCCTGACAGTAATATTACGGAACATCGGTGAGAAAGTGGTTTTATCTCATCGCAGCCGCACAGATATTCAAATTTTTATTACTACCTCCGAAGTTGAACTCAACAGTCTCTCTCTCTCTCTGTGTGTGTGTGTGTGTGTGTGTATATATATATATACCACAGGGACGTGAAATAGCTCACAATCAATGTTTAGGATATGACGACTGAATTAATATCCGTTTACATTCCAACACGAGCCGTCAGGTTCAAACCATTTGCAGACCCTGAACCTGACGGAATGAGAGAAGACAGCGTAAATTGAACCACACACCTGGAAACAGCTGCAGCTGGCCTCAGTAAATAAAGAAAACCTGGACACCCCTCCCCACACACACACACACACACACACACATGCAAACACGCAGCTGTGTGGAGCACCGTTACAGCCAAACTCGCTTAGTCCAAGGTTCGTTATGACTGACTAATTTGCAGCAGCTCACTTCAGGCTATCAGATGTGTACAGGCGTAATGGGGCTGTTTGTGTGTGTGTGTAGCCTACCCTGTGAGCACTGTGGTATGCCACACTCCTGGTGTCGGAGGTGTGGCCGGGGGTCTGTGGTGAAGCACCATGGGCCGACGGTGGAGTTATCTGGGTTGCGACAGTAGTTTTCGCTGAGGTCCTTCTTTCTGAACCTCTTGGACATGAATCTGTCAGAAGCAGAGGAGCAGTTGCACAAACAGACATATGCTCTGAAACCAGATGAGAAATATTTCAGCTAGCATGCAAAGCAACTTTAAAAAAAACAAAACACGCCCAAGTATGTATTTAGTCAAAGAAAAAAAAAATCCTTCACTCATTTATATGAGAGCTGCTGCTTCGAGTGGATGGATGAATTCCCCCCATCAACATGACTATTGGTCAAACACATTTGGGAAATTGGATATTTGGAAATACTGAAAGATTCTACAATGATGCTGTTAACATTAATATGTTGAAGCAATGTTAGTTTTCCATGAGACCGGGTTCTGAATGAAGTGTAAACACATTAACAAATGACTCACAGCTTCTACACCAGGCGAACACATGGCTGTGGTGACCAGTAGTGATGATTTATATATTGTGACCTTTGAGTCTGACTGTGTTTTTCCACATGACGATGAAAAAGATTGCGCTTTGAAGCGGAGTTTTCGGAGTGGGTAATGACAGGGACGGAAAAGAAAAGACAGGGCAATCAAAAAGAGAAGGAACTTTTCACTGATAAAAAAGAAAAAGCAATTTGTTCTTGTGTGTGAGAGTGAGTGTGTGTGTGTGCGTGTGCGGGTGTGCGTGTCAGTCAGAGTTTCCCATGCCTGTAGGCTGACTGATAAAACATACAAAGCGCCTGGGTTTAATTATGTGATCAGCAGGGACATTAATAGTGGTCTGATAAAGCCGGTTCACTGGAGGTACAAACGTGCACTGCCGCCTTTGATTTGTCTGCTGCAGTGAAAACGAACCACAAAGCCATGCAAAGTCATTTACTACCTCTGAGGACGGGAGAGCGGAGAAGGAAGAAGCTAGCATGAGATTCGAAGTTCATGTGTGTTGTGTAATAGTTGTAAATATGTGACACCCTAAAAAATTTTGTCTTCATTTTTGTGTTTTCATCCCAACGTTGTCCGTGTAACTTGTAACTTGGTGGGAATATTGCCAGGGAGGGTATCTTAAGATGACTCCCATTTGGAGCTTACATTTGGAGCTTATTGGTCCAAGGTCAAGGTAAACAAAAACTGTGTCCAGAAATACATTCTCTCTGCGAATAATAGGGCTAAAGAGATGATCTAAAGCTTACTTTGAATGGAAAGTTATTTCCCATTATGTGACACTGTATGGCCGGTGGTGTTCAAAATCCTGTTATTCAAAGGTCATATATACATATAGTTTTTGAGTAAATCTTTGCATCCAATACAAGAATAGACCTATATCAAACAATCGTCTGTCACCATATCAGTAGGATTGAGGTGAATATGACCTCACAATGGAACTGCACTACCTTCTGTAACCAGCTGTCATTGTTTATCATTATTTGTCATCAAATGTATAAATGATGTCATGATGACACTGAGTTAAAACAGCTGTTACAATACAAAACCCCAACCCCAACCCCAACCCTAACCCTAGACTTTCTCATCAGCGTATATTAAGCACATGCATGGGTTATTGCCCTGTTGATGGGTTTTCACATTACTTTCATAAGCCTCTTGCATCTTTTGTTTTTAAACGGCTTAACTGGTGTCGTTTTCTTTTTGAAAACAATGCAGGCATATTAAAAGAAAAAGTAGCTTAATCTGGGAATGAATGTAAAATGGATGGTGTTGCTGGATCTTAACCAAAGGCTGCATATTTGATATGATCCTAATCCCAGTAAACACACACACACACACACACATACACACACACACACACACACACACACACACACACACACACACACACACTTGCCTTTAAAAACAGTAGGGACACAGTAGGAAATGATCTGTGACTCTTTAAGCATTGCAATGAGGTCAGTTCTGATGAATGACTGCTCCCGGGAGCCTAATCAACCCTTAATATATCAAACTCATATGCACATACAAACACATTCAGACTAGCCTCCAGCTACCAGCTAATTGTGCCACTAACCGGCCAATACTAACAGTGAGAAGTAGCTTTGACATGATTTTGTTTGACATGGTTGAGAATCTTACTTGTGTTCATGAGGAATAGGAGAGGCCCAGGCCTGGCACAGTATCCCGCTCACTGTCACTGACCTCCGACCCCTGTAGGTCTGACCTGTACCCACAATGCACTCTCTGACATAGTCTGGAAGAGAGCGAGGAAACGAGGATGAGGGAGGACACAGGCAGAGAGAAGGAACGGCGACACAACACAGAGCGAGTAGGTGAGATGAGCCAACAACGTGAGAGCCGTGTTGTGTACACAGAGTCATTGTGTCCAGTGATGAGGAAAACAGACAGAGGGGGATGTTCGGCTCGCGAATGTGAAGAGTAACAAGGACATGGCATTGCCAAACGCCAAATCTGTTTTCCTCATCTTCTGCAAAACATTTGGATTGAGTGAGTTATGCTGCACAGCTTGCAGGTTCGCTGTGGTCAGTCCCGAGTCAAGTGTTGCGGGAGTTTCCATCATTTACACAAACACTGCTTAATGAGACCGAATTAGCCATAATGTGCTGCAACACAATAAACACGACAAGGGTCTTTGCCTTTTACTCGACTCCCTATACTATACTATATATATATATGAAGTATGTGGGTGTAATGGGGAAACATTGCAATACAAGGTGGAACAGCAGAGGGCACCTTTCTTTTGATAGAGTTGGTAGTTGAAGTCCTGCAGGCTCTCAGTTCCTGGCGAGTTCCTGTCAAATGACAGCCACTGGCATTTCCTGTTTTTATGATCATAGAGAAACGCTCTGTAGAATGTGGGGGTGGGGGGTGGGGGGATGGAATAATGAAGTACATAATGGTCAGTTTTCCTTGGTGTCTCGGAGAAAAAGCAAGCCAGGACAATTAAAACAGCTTTTACAGGTACATGCAAAGCATTAAGGAGGCCTGTCCGACCAGACAGACAACAATGGATAACAAGCATAATGGAGGACCTTGCAGAGACACCACTTATCTTTATCTTGTGGGAGAGCAATTAGACCATGCAGATGAAAGGGTAACAGCATAATGGCAGACATACCTGCAGGTGAAGGGAAGTCTCTTGTTGCGGCTGCATGCTCTGGCACACCTGACCATGCTCAGCTTCTTGGTTTTGGTGGAGTGGGAAGCATCGGGCGACACGATAACCAGTTGGGTACCATCAGTCTTCTGATAGTCCTGAAGTGCATTTCTCCTGCCCTCTGATACACAAGCACACAACACAGCTATTCAGCACGCGGGTCTATTTTACGTGATGCACATTGATCTGACGATAATCTGTAAATTTAGAGGTATGCGTCGCTCAAGGTCGGATTTAGACGCTAAACAAACTGTGGAGATTATAGCAGAGACATGAGAGGACACTGTGACAGTCCAATAACTTGTCTACGCCTCATGGCTCGGATGATTTTTATTACATTTTAATTGTTTTATTATTGTTATTGTGAGAGAATAATACTGTAATGATATGAGTACTTACACTATTATTATTATTATTATTATTATTATTATTATTATTATTATTATTATTATTATTATTATTATTATTATAGTTATTATTGGAACTACCATCAACCATCTTTATGGTTTGGGGGGCACTGTAGGTGATGGGCTCATAAGGCAAACCCCAGACTGAGAACACTGGGCAACAGCATCACAACGTGTGAATTAATCTGCTTTAAGTAAATGTACTCAAGGACTTCATTAGATGCACAGTCATTTACCACTGTGTCCTATGAAACCAAGGATGACACCCAGTCAACATGACTGCTGACTCAGTTCATGACTTGTACGTCAGCAGACACGCTCATTACAATTGTGTTTGTGAACAAATGAAAGACACCAGAAACCAGAGCTGGACATCATGTGTGTCCAGTCCTCAACCTGACCCCCCCACCCCCTCCCCCTCCCGCGCCTGGGCAGCTTCACTGCCCGGACGCCCTCAGGACCAATGAGCCCAGTCAGGACCACTGGATCTTCACCAGTGGACAATATGGCTCATTTTGTGTGACAGTGGTCACAGCCTCTGTCCTCACTGATGACCGCATCGTTTTCATCTCTAAACACAAAACACGTGTTTGATTGTTTGTTTGTTTTTTTTAAAAAATTCCCATTGGCCACTTTGAAGAAAATGCTGAGTTGCGTAACAGTGAAATAACAAAAAAATATATAATTCACAGTAAATAAACGGAAACCCTATACAGCACAGTTGTGTTACACTATTAAATACAGGATAGTAATATAGGATCATATGTATATAATAAAGGCTACATATGATCAATCCTGTTGCGGAGTGCGCTATAGGAGCGCAAACCGGTGCGTCGTTATCACCATCACCAGGCGTTTTGGCACGAGGGGGAAATAGTTTCCGTCAAACTTACCAGAAGAAGAAGAGATGACGAAGAGTCCGAAAAGCAGCGTGTACATCCACATCGTCTCACAGCAACAACAGCAACAACAGCAACAACAACAGCAACAACAGCAACAACAACAGCAACAGTCTTGTCGTGCAGACGCACAGTGTGGACGCTGCCTGCTGCGCAGTGATGTCGGACCGCAACCAGGAGATGTTGCTTCCAGCTCTGCACAGATGATGCGTCTCCTCTCTAAGTAGCTGCTCGCCCCCCCTCCCCTCCCCCTGCCTCCCTCCCTCCCTCCCTCCCTCACCGTGTGTGCGGGTGTATGTTTATCTCTCTCTCTCTCTCTCTCTCTCTCTCATCCTCGTGCCTCTGCTCCTCTCTCCTCTTCCTCTTTGCCTGGACGCCGTAAACACAACATTTCCAAAGCTCCAGCCACAATGTTGAGCATCACTGTCAATTCCCTGTGTGGATCCTGACCCCACAACTCGATCCTCATCCCAGCATATTTATGTTATTTCTTTTCTTTTCTTTTTAAACCCTCTTTATTTATTTGCCTTTGTCATATTTATTACATCTGAAACGCAAGACGTTCAAATATAACAAAAACTTAAAAGGATGTTCAAAAATAACGAGAGCTTTTAAGCCCTTGTCAACAGTGTTAACGTTTTGTTGTCATGGGAGCTGAGAGTCACTGGGTAAAGATGGAGAAAGCGGTGACACCCAGTGGGATATTCATCAGAATTCAGGAAATCTTGTCCTGGTAAACGGGAATGCGCCTCAATACCTGGATGTCACACACACTCCTGTACAACCACATCCGACTAACTCATACTGGAGAAACACAAAATCCCATTTGTGTCAGTCTCTCCCTGTCACTCAACAGCATGGAAATATAAGCTGCCACTTGACAGTGATGGGAAACTTGGTGGAGATGTAAAAGGGGGGTGTTTGTTTATGCCCCCCCCCCACCCCCCATTGTGTCAGATAAGGACTAAAGTTACCGGTGTGTGTGTCCCAATCCATCTCCTGAGTGTCATCACTATTTGCAGCGATGACAGCATGAGATAGGAGATGGGACACTTAGCTTAGCATTAGCATTTTCTCCAAACGTCTGCGATGAGGCGGCCACACTGCACGGCTCATGGAAAGTAGATATCACAGTGCAGATTTACCAAGTTGCCCCATGTCGTGGATTCCCGGCACTTTTTTTTTTAGAAAAAACAAAAAAAAAAACAACTCACACCACGTGCACAAAAACAAAACAGAGGAATAGATGAGTAAATACGTAGGTGGAGGCAGATTCCGTCTCCATCCTCTCATTGGTTCAACGTATAACGCTGCTCTGATTCCTGACACCACCGCAGAGTCATCCGCTGTGATGAACAATCGGCAATGAGTCAGACACTTTCACCGGAGCAGAGCACAACCTTCTCTCATCCTACAGAGACCCGGAGCACACAGGCCTTCATACTGTTTTCCCTCTCATCCTTTCCCATTCCATGCACACTCACAAACACGCATGCTCCGACGTAATGAGCAGCAGATGACGGCGTGACCTTCACCAGCTTCAGCTCCCAACAGAAAGCCCTCATCACCACAATCTCATTACTGACTCTCCTAGCAAGAATCCAGTGGGTGTTTTCACTGCGCCTGAGCGCCAAGGCTTCAGCTGGTTGATGAAAATAGGAGAGACCCAGTAGCCCACTGTCTCGCTCGTATGATCGCTGTCACTTTCCAAGACTCCTTACATCTGGGCTCGGTTATTTCCCAGAAACTTCATATCTTCCTCCAGCTGGTAATGGAGGCAGGAAGTTCGGCGAGAGATGGAGTTGATACGGGGGGATGAATATAGTGATGCAGAGATGTGGCTGATAAGGAGCAAAGTGAGAAAAATGGATTTACTGTAGCGGGGAAGGACGATACAGACAGCACATTGACGGCTGGTCAGCCGGAGTGCGGATTTGTGGATTGTGTGAAGTATTAATAGACTGTGTTGTGTGTTGTGTTAGTCATGTGTTGCACACTTTCATTGCTCTGTTGCACATTTGTGCTCACGAATACAGTCTGTGCACGTTTTCAGCGGCAACAAACCTCATTGTGACCTTTACCGTCTCGGCCTCGCTTCCGGATGTCATCCATATGATGGATAAGGGGAAGTAAAAAGGGACACAGATTAAGAAACATGGCCGTGCAGAGCAGAGGTGGCTCAGGTATTTCATGGTAATGACAAAAGAAAATCATTTATGGTTACTTTTTTTTTTTGTCTGTGCCAACATGTGAGACAACACAGACACACTACTGATATGCCTCTGTGTGTGTGTGTGTGTTGTGAGTGTTGTGGGGTTAGTGATGACAGTGGTGCGGAGAGACGCTGTAAACACAGATACTGTGTCAAGAGATCCTCCTTTAAACAAACACACACTTCCTGTTGTTGGTTCATGCGACTGTAGTCACTGCTCGTAATTGAAAACCGCTGACAGTTACAAGGAACATAAATAAACTACGCGTAAGCACAATCTGTCACACACAAAAAATATGGTCTTCAGGGAATTCTGAATTCTGATTTTTTTTTTTTTTAAATTGAATTAATTGCAGCTGTGTTCTGCCATGATTCCATTTAACTTTTCAAAACGTGCCAATGCATTAGCAAAAAAAAAAAAAAAAAAAAAGACAGACAGAAATGCAAATGAGGAGTTTGAGCACATCTTTTCGTTATCGTCCAAATCAGTAGTCTGAGTCACCAACATATTCCTGTGGTAAGAGGAGCAGAGGACCTTAACAGCCACTCAATATGCTATTGATTCTTCCTTCAGATAATGCACTCCATAACAGCAAACAGCTGCTGGTGTCATTGCCACTGACATATAGAAAGTTACTAACAGAAAAAAAAAACTGTGCAAAGTTGACTTTTATTTAATGTGTGGAATCATTTAGATGTTCAACAAATATATTGGTTCCATGAGGGGAGCTGGATCCAGTCCCAGCTGACTATGGATAAGAGGCGGAGTGCAGCTTGTCACAATCACCACATGTTCACATGTTATATTCACATAATCGACATTATTATTCGCATGTTGAGCAACACTGGGACTTGAAACCCACAAATCAGTCCATCAGAACATGTCCGCTCCGGTCCTCTGTCATTATCCAGCCTTTTGTCCCGGCCCTCCTCCTGTGTTTCTGGGTGCTGATGTGAACAGTGGAGACAGAAACTTGGAACAATTCATGGACAAAATGGCCCGGTTTGTTTGTATATCCCCACAAACCATAACTGTTTAAATGACACATCCGTTAGCGCGCTACACACGAAGCGCGTCGCGCAAACACATCAACGTCCCACATGTACTCTATTGTGCCGGCGCTCTGACGCCCGACGTCAGTCACTCCGGAGTGCACAACACCGAAACAAGCTACAAAAAAATACACACAAACAGGCCATATGTGTGTACACACACAACCGATTTGGTCCTGTTGTGTTGCTTTTAAATACAAATGTCTATTTCTGAAACAGCCACAGTGCACTGTGCTACTGACGGTTCTCTAATGAGATACTGTTAATTAGAGCTCAACATTTCGAACCTTCCAATGGAAAAGCTCTCACTGACCTCACGCAATGAATCCAACATCCAGTCTATTCATGTTGTGTATTTTTTTTTTCCCGCCACAGACAAGGAGAATATCCAAACGCCGTGAAATTCCAAGAATCTTGAACTACAAAAGACTGAGTGCACGAGCGTGGAGCCGAGATAGGAATCTACACACGGCTTGGGGACGAGGGTGAGGAGGCCTTAAAATAGAGCCTGAACCTGTGTTTCCTCATTTCTCAAACATCTGCTAACGGTCAACTTATGTTGTCTGCTCACTGCTAATTTACCCCTGCATGACTCACGGGGGGGTGTGGACGCACACGGAGGGAGGGTGGGTAGTGGCGGGTGAAATGAAAGAGAGAGAGAGAGAGTGAAAAAAATCACTTTGGGGCAGCAGGTACATATCACCCCACAGCCCACTAACATGTTGATGGTGAACATAGCACGCTGCCGGGGTCTGAAGAGCCCACCTGAGTGATCCCCCAGATACGCACACAGGTCATTTGAAGCATGAACATGCATGCAAGTTTTACCACTTCATCCCTTTGAGCAGAGTTACACAACGTGTTTACAATCTGGTAACAACTTCGCGCAAACACTCAAAAAATATATAGTCACGTATTTTCTTTGTTTGTTTGTTTGTTTTTGTTGGTATGATACATAAATGTGTCGTATATCATTTGTATCATCTACTGCAGGGGTCTTCAACGTTTTCCAGGCCAAGGACCCCCAAACTGACGGAGAGATGGAGCAGGGACCCCCTACTCATGTATAAAATTGTGTTTTATATTAAACTGGTCCTATAGTGCAAAACTTTCGCGACCCCCCCTGCAGTACCTCTGCGGACCCCCTAGGGGTCGCGGACCCCCCGTTGAAGACCTCTGATACTGTATGTGTCAATTATAGCGTATACATCCTCTGCTCAGAATGACATTTGCTGAATTTGCATCTCAGCCACACAACTAATAGCTCATGTCATCAGCTGATGTACACTCGGCCTCACTCAGAGGTGGAGAAAGTCCACGGTTCAGTCCTCAGTGTGGGCCGGAACGCCGAGTGTCCCACTGAGACATCAGGTGAGCGACTGTGCAGTTTGCCAGCATCGCGCCTGCCAATGACTGACACTGAGTGGACACGCACAGACACACACACACACACAGCAGGTTAGCAAGTGGAGCGAGAGGAAATGCAAAAAACAAAGTAGTGCGAACAGGCAAGTGTGTGGTCATGTTTATAGGTTTGGAAAAGCCTGTGGCATTTCCTGATGACCCGGGCCAAAAGTGTGTTCTTTCCAACCCTCAGTTTGTATCACACTACCCCTCTCTCTCTCTCTCTCTCTCTCAGACCACTTTGCAAATATATTTAAAGCTTTTCTTTGGCTCACTTTGCAGCCAGATTGGGTGTGAGCTTCTACGAACAGGAGCCAAAAAAGCTTTAACAATCACAGGGAAATATTTGAAGTCTATTTAGAACCTTTTTTTAAATGAAAAAAAAAAATGCACGTCTACTAAAAATGTTGTCCGCTCTCGACACTTGATGAATTTAGCTTTTTTTTTTCACTGTGACGTGCAGAGCATGACTGACCTTTATGCTTCTGCCCCGTTGTGTTTTCTGGTGATGGAAAACTGTAACCTCTCTGTCACTACATACAGGAAAATTATACTCTTGACAGAATTTTTTTTTTTTTTGCCAATTATAAGCGTTGCAGTTGTTGTGAACCATTATAGTGACCAGATTCGAGGAAGTTTATTCAGTCTCGAGTTGATTGCCCCTGAGAGTGTCATGGCATCGAGGTTACTGAGAGTGTTGGGCCTAAATTTAGCGCTTGAGTTGCAATATGATTACAAAAATAGCACAATTCTACGCAAATGGATATCATTTTACTGTCCAGTCACGTTAATGAACGATAGAGGGGTTTACAAATGCTGAACTTTGCAGATTCAAGCCACGGGTCATGATGTCGATGCAGCATCAGCCTCGTGTGTCACTTCCTGCAATTAGTGGAACAAACCCAAAAAGCCTCTCTCAGACTTCAACTTTAAAACTAATGAGTCAGACTGTTTCATGTTGAAGGGTCTGGACGGGGTAAAAATGCTCTTCCTCCGGGAAGACAGGCTTTTGCCGACATCGGCACATTAGTTCAGCAACTAAACAGAAACGCTGTAGGGTGAAAAAAAAAAAACAACTCACTGCAGCTATGTTCAGATGTATTTCGTAAAGTTGTCAACGAAAAATAAAAATACAACAACCTGTCACTTCAAATGCCTCTGTTGTGTCAGTCATTGTTGTGGGTGACAATCACAACAATACAAGTAACAGAGAGATTTAAAGAACAACTCACACTGGAGGTTTTCTCTAAGAATTTAATTTAAAAAAAAAAAACAAAACTCCCAATTTAAACCAAAAGACGCAAAAACACTGCTGACATGCCCCAAAGTGTCAAATACTGTATATACATCTGTTAAATTCTTAATGTGAATGCACACATTTGCTGCAAAAACAAAATTTAAAAAATGAACTAACAGATTAGGTAATGACTTAATGTTGGCCTTTAATTCATTTTCTAAACAAGTGGTTTAGATTTGGAAAGTGAAAGTCACCATGAATAAGAGTAAATGACGAATACTAGAAAAGAAAGAAATATTCGTTTGTAAAAATGCAACTTTAAATGTAAATTAAAGTCACTTGGTCTTTGTGGTGTTTTGACTGTGAAGCATTGACAATGAAGTGAAAGGCGCTGTGGAACCTGCCCCTGCTTTCCCCCCGCGTCTGTAACTTCTTAAACCAGGCATGTTAAAGGGTATGACCTCGTACCCGTTTACAAGAGTATCCCCTTACAACCTCCCTCCGACATGATCACTATACTGCACACATACATAGACCTCCCAGTCTGGCACATCTCCAAGAACAACAAACATCTTCATACCCTCCACCCCAAACTGTGGCCATATTGACTCTTAGATTACCATCAGATAAACACAAATACCATCAAGTGAAGCACACATTATGTCAAACTACTCTGAAACGCCGGTGTTAGCATCTGGCTTTCCAATTGCCGCTGCGGGCAGGGGATGGCAGAGCTGTCTGTGTCAATAACCTCTCCAAAGGCGTCAATAAATTAGAAACATAGGGATCCTCAGGTTCACAGTCTGAACTAACAGAGACGCACTGCCGAGCTGCAAGGCGTCATGCGCGCAGTTAATTGCGTTTCATCCTGAGTGAACTCTGGTTGTCGGTCTCGCTCTCAGTTGTGTCAAAAGTACATGCATGCCTTTGCTAAACTAGTGCATAGCTCTGGATGGAGGATTTTGGCAAACAGGAAATAACAGTCCCTTTTTTTCAAAGAGTAATTAGTTATTCTACTGGGAGGCCATGTACTGTACGTTAATGTGTATAAGTACTGGACGCACTCGTGTGCACGGCATACAGAAATCAATTGTTTTAATTGACTTTTTTTTTTTAAATGTATAATTTCTCTCAAGCCGAAAACATTTCTCCATTTCCACTGCATTCCTTAAATAAATGAATGAAATACTTGGCCAGATTTCAAAAAGCAGCACCTCGACTCATAACAATACAACACTTTTATTGTGAATATATCATATTTGCACAATAATCAACACCGTATTATAAACATTTTTTCTTTACTTTCGTTTTCTCTTTTATACAGTAAATAGTATTAATGTACAAATGTATACAAAATTCATTCAGGCTAGTCAAGTTCCACAAAAGAGTAACTCGTGTACAGTATTAAAGCACAATCAGATATCGGACATGCCGGCACATAGACACGGGATCCCCGGGATAAAACACAAGTCAATGCGACTTTGATAGACAGGCATAACCTGACCACTCAATACCAGGAGGTCAACATAAGGGCGTGATGGGGAGAACTTTAATTGGTTAAAATAGCCCAAAATGAAAAATGGACAACACTTGTGTAATCTTCATGACTTGTGGTAAAGTAAGGCTATGCAAAAGTCACTACTGGCAGTAGTGTATTGACTAAAGTTCTCTCCAGCAGGCCCTGACGCTAACCATGGGCACAAACAGCGTTCAAACACACAACAAGCTCATCCCATCACATTGCAGCGTTTCGACACTGAGCCCTCAGCGTCGGCTTCACTTACAGAGCAACACAAAGGAGGAACAAGCATAAAGGGGGGAGCAGCAAGGGGCGGAAAACAAAGCAACAGTCGTGTCGATATGCTGATCTCATTCACAAGTCATCTGGGCTCCTGAGTCTGGTGATCCAGGAAAGGGAACAGAAACAGGGCTGATAAAGAGAAGTGTCGAAACGTAACGCTCAGGTCTGTTTCAGGGGTTTGTTCTGAGCACCACTGGAGTCAGAACCACTGGTCGTTTCGTTTCTACCGGTGTCTGGAACGACGGCAGCGGACCTGGCCTATCGCACGACAAATAAATTCAGGGGCCACTCCCTCCCTCCATGGTGTGGCGAGCAGCATAGAAGCAGACACGATAAGAATGCACACCTCTGATGCGCTGCTTCATTCAAATGACGCACGGTTTGAGTTACTATTTAGGCACTGGGAATTTGATGCATCAGATATACGACAACCAAAGCGGTCAGACCAAGATCGAACGCACGTGAAAGTGTGATAATACTGTAATAGACTGTGACCTCTCTGACCTTCATTTCTCACTGAGGTGTCCGATCTATCGATCTAGCAAACGCTATGACTTGAACAGCGTCGCACGCCCACGTCTGATGAATCTCCAGAAATAGACGCCATGATCACGTGTAAGTGTGGTCCTTGGTTCTGCGTGTAGCTTTGGTGTCAGGGTATTGTCGTTGTCTTTAGCTCTGTCCCGAGCACATGCTGCTACAATACAACACATAGCTAGTCACAAAAATGCCTGTGGATTCGAGGCGAAACCAAAAGAAACAAACGCGACGGATCGTCAGGTACAGTACATTTCAAAAAACACCCAAACCAAAAGATATTCGCCATACTGCGGTTAGCACGGGTTGTCGAAATAAACGATCATAACAGCATAATGATTCATACGCAATAAATATAATAAGCAACAAACAATACTGACATCTACACAAATCAGTGCTGTCAGTGAGCATACAGTCTTTGAATGGTTCTCAGTTGGACAGCTCTTCATCCTCCACCAAACAAATCAGAGAAACGAATGAGGCAGAATTAAAGGGTTTGGTTAGCTCTTACTTTTGCACCATAAGAGAGTATTAAGGAGTGCATCATGGAGATGAGTGCAGCTGAGCACAGTAAGTGTGTCTCTGTTTTTGAAAACGATGAGGAGGAAATGAATGAGCACCCTTTGGCATTGTAAAATGGAAATGCTACTGGTTGCGATACTGCTCATAAATAAAAAAAAAATCATAATAAAGAGAGAAAGAAAGTGAAAGGTCTTGTTGCAAATTCTCTGCATATGTCCTGGATGGCACTGCTGGAGTTGTCTCTGTCCGCTTGTGAAATGATCAGAGTTGTGTCTGTGTGCATGTGTGTGTGTGTTCTGCACACTCTGGTGACAAAATGAAACTGGCCTGGACGCAAACTGACTTCCTCTGACGAGCTGAGCCAAAAGTAATGGGACAGATGGAAAGAGAGAAAGGGAGGCTCGCCTTCGTTTGCTCTCTTCATCCACTTCCTCAGCCACTCCTGCCCTTTCCCTTTGCTTCCTACCACAGCCCCTCCACAGTGTAAACACACGGACATGTGAATAAATGGCCCATTATGTGTGCGATCCATGCATTCACAAGACAATGTGTCCACACAGATATGGGAAATATTTTTGTTCAAAATATTTAGACGTTGTATAAATTGTTCAAAGTTGGGTGTGGATGCAGTGATCTCATACATGATTTATCTGCATTGTTCCTTTGTTTTACTGATTTTTGCTCAGTTTAGCAAAATGAAGATTTCATTACATTTCTGCAAAGGAATGCACATATTATAAGTGCATTTGCTACAAGTCTGTGTAATTCCTGAAACTCTAAACTGCCTCCTACTTAAAAGCAAATATATATATACCCTAACTAGCTTTCATTTTTCTGAACCGCATTTGTTTTACGCTGCTTTTATGTAGGCCAAGTAAAAGGGCAACTTATACATAGATCTGTGCTGCTATTACTGAGTGGTCCTAGTGTGATGTTATTATCGAAATGGTTTTACACGTTTAGCTGCCAAGATTCAATCTGCTCTCCATCTGTTAGTGTTAACAAAAAAAAAAAGAAAAAAAAAGAAAAACGCTAACATGAAAGATAAATCATTCTGTTATGGACATGAGCGTGCAACAAAAAGAAAATCTGTCTCACCTATCTGTTAGAACCATTTGTTATTACTTACTTACTAATGCCACATAAAATGCATTTTCATGTCATGTGCAAACGTAAACAAATATTTATGTTTGTACATTCTGACAGCAGGTCAGTGTTACTTGGATTAATGATCCATTAAAGGCTGCCAAAAATAATAATAATAAATAAATATTATATTACATCAGACCAGCTGTGAGGATTAACTTGATACTGTACTGTCTGATTTCCTCTTTGGCAGGCAGATAAACAGCGAGCGTCAGGGCAGGAAGCGGTGAAGCTTTTACAGACACCAACCCTGAACTTAGAAGAAGAAGAAACAAGAAGAGCGGTGTGGAGCTCA
The DNA here is from genome assembly GCA_016785345.1 of Trinectes maculatus. Classification (NCBI taxonomy): domain Eukaryota; kingdom Metazoa; phylum Chordata; class Actinopteri; order Pleuronectiformes; family Achiridae; genus Trinectes; species Trinectes maculatus. The sequence goes on from JAFBJQ010002764.1 coordinate 49,069, forward strand.
ATGCAGAACCTCTGTTGATTGGGCACAGGGGCTCATCCTACCAGAGCAGCAGCCAATGGGATGCGGAATCATAAAACAAGAACGACAGGTTATGAGCAAAAGGATCACACACGTCAAGAGAAATAAACACAAACTAGTGAAACATGCATGCAAACAATGAAAATAGAAAAAAAAAGAAGAAATGAATGAATCAAATGATCAAATATGAATCAGAGTGGAGGAGCAGCCAGCGCATGGTGCTTTGAATCTGTGCAGAAGACCCAGTGCTGATGAAAACCAGGCAGAGATTGATGGCAGCCAACTGCAAATCCTCCCTAACAGAGATATTTCAAGCAATGATCCCCGTGCAAAGACACGTGTGGCAGTTTCTTACGTCTTCATTGTTGTCAAAACACACATCCGGCCCTTTGCGGTATCTAGGGTTCTGAGCCAGCTCGCAGGGATCTGGACCTTCAGCTGAACACACACACACACGCTCAGGAAAATGGGAATTTACAAAAAGCAGCACACATGTCACTCTTTCGACAACAGATTAGATGATGTGCAGACTCGGTTGAGCCACACGCCTTCGCTGGATAAATACTGTGATGAATGTTTTTTTCAGATATTTTCTGATTTGTTAGATGATAATAAAACAATTTAGAAAGGCAGTCAAAGTAGTTTGTACACGTGCTACTTTATGTATCTTTACTTTATGTACTTTACCTAATGTATCGTTAAATCTTTGAGCGGTGACATATGTGTTAATATATGGTTAGCATTGTGTCATTATTAGCAACTGGAGGCCCCTGTTGTGACCCCATGGTGACCTCTGATGATGACACCTTTACTGTTCAGCAGGAAGCTACATTCAAAGCACATCTGTCAAACAGATATCCTGAATATATATATACACACACACCTTGTGCATACGCACAAACACACAAAACCACCGCTCTCACCGTTAATTCAACCTGATGGCAGCATGCAGCCCATATGAATTTAAACACAGAAATCTAATCTGGGAGAAACTCGACACTGTCTTTCATATGCCGTGCATCTGGTTTACTGTTCACCCGTGAACGTTCAAGAGGGACCCACTGCAAACTCCATAGGTGTGTGTCCTTGTATTGAGAGTTTAAATCTGTGCTGTCAAACGGCTGATGGATGGAGGGCTGGAGAGAGAGAGAGAAAAAAAAAAGGAAGTGCAACTGTGTGTTCCATTTGGTTACGAGTGGAGTGAAAGGATACAGGGTTGTTCGGCCTGTCGCAGCGGTCTGGGATCACACGACAAACATGTTGCCCTGGCATCAGTGATCAGGAACACCAGGTTAGTGTTGGGCAGCTTCTCGGCACGATACATCCTGAAAACCAAACGCACATATGTCAACACGTATCCAGCGTATATTCATGCAGTAGTACACACATGTGGTGTAAGAACGTAATGCAAGTCCAATCCAATCCAAGTACAAACGCATGTATGATTGCGCGTACAAAATATACACATCCATACCTCCCCCCCTCCTCCTAGCACTGAGTTTTTATGGCAGCCATGAAAGTTTCTGTGTCTGCAGTTGTTAACATTGGGGAGTAAAGCACCAGACACGTGGGACTCATAATACCCAGTAATTACTGCCATATTTAACCCCCTCAGACAGCACAAATTGACACAAAAAGGAGGTCAGGGCAGAGTAAATGCGCATGTCCTGAAAAACGTGTGTGTTTGGGAGTTTGAAGTACCGCCAGATTGAGAGAGAGAGAGAGAGAGAGAGAGTGGAAGGGAAGCAAAACAGAAAACAGATAAAAGAGCTTTTGTTCCTCGCTGTGCGATTCCGGTCACTGACAGATCAAGGTGATCTGCGTCTGATCAGATCAGAAGTCATCAGAAAACAGCTGCCTGAAATCAGACTGAAAAACAACAGGATTCTGGAGCCCTCCCCACAGACCATTAAACAGAAGGATATCCAGGAGGAAGACACTGTAAGAGGTAGAAACTCTTTAATAGCTCAAACCATTTTTACAGTGCAATGGACAAATGGACAGGCCCAATGGAACGGGAGCCGAATACGGAATAGATCTAAACACAGAAATGCAGGTGAAGTACCTGGAACAGTTTCCACAGTCCAGGACGCCCGAGTAGGATCTTTCATCATTGTCAAAGAAGTACTGAGTCTGCTCTGTGATGCAGCTCTCCTTAAACATGGCATCTGCTATGTCTTCATCTGCTGACTCCACTAAAAAGAAACGTGAGACGGAGGGACAGGTATGCAAATACCTCTCTCTGGGCTGTTGGTATGTTTTACACAGGCACGGCTTTGATGGCTCACCTGCCTCCAGAAGGTTGGGGAAAATCAGACCGTACAAGAGCTGCTGGAGTATCGACCTGCACGCAGAAGATGAAAAGCAAAAACCCAAGATGAGTCCGATATGAGTCAACAGGTCGTGTCTAACTCGTCTACATTAAGCAACCAGACACTGAGATCAGATATCCACGCATCCATCGAAACGCTACAGCCAATGGTGATGTAAATGTCTTGGGACGTTTTAGTCATTGTATCCCACAACCCAATTACATTGTAGATGGACAGTCATACTGGTAGTGCTGCAGTATACTGTGACGCTGTATGACTTCCCTTGTCCTGCAGTGGCCAGGGCTGTTACATCCCCCAACAGTACGAAAAACAAGTCCTACCCTGGAATCCAAATGCATTCCCAGCTACAAACACAAAAAGTGGAACAAAGCCCAGGTCTCGTACACTCACCAGGCAGCAGTGGAGGCCCACCAGCCAATACTGAGCAAGTCTGCGATGGTCGGCTGAAGTGGCAAAAAAAAAAAAAAAAGAGAAAAGAAAGTCATACGCAATATTACATCTGAAGTTTTAAGAATTAAGAAGCAATGCAGTTTAGGGTCAATAGTTCGTGTGATACACGTGTTTATTTTAGATTCATAAATGCGCAAATGTTCGTCAGTGTCTGACCACATAGACGGAGCGGGGTCCTGCTGCAGCCTTGCTGTCCTTCTCTGGGTCGCAGACAGACTGGTAGTCATAGGTCTTGTTAAAGGAGTACAGAGAGGTGTTGACCAGGTTGATCATCAGCACTGGGTCCACCTCACCAAAGAACTGGCCAATCTAGATGAGTTGATGCACCAGTAACAAGCCAGTCAGTAAATTCTGTATCAGACTGCTTGTTAAATAATAATAATAATTATAATGATCTGGACAGGGTTTTAATGTCTTTCACCGAAAGTGATTCCTGTGATCAGACCAATTAGCCGGAGTGTGATGGTGTCACTTGTTATAAATACTATTATATAATACTTATGTTGCTTAGACTGTGACCACAGGTTTTGTGCAATGGACCGAAAGACTGACTTTAAGTGGGGAAGACCGTCGGACAATCTTAGATTTCAGAAGCAGTCGAAGACCAGGTGTTGAGCAAACAGCCTCATATAGCTTCTAAAGACGAAGATCATATATATATATATATATATAGCATATAGAGTGGCCTAGCATGTCCTGATCCAGGAATATGTAGTCTGCTGGAACAATACACCACTGTTTTTCAACACCAGCACAAATGCTTTTTAATATTCGAAATGATCCCGACAGATCACCCAATGCATCAAAAGTAGTGAAAACAAGATAGGAGGATGCTTATTCAGAGGCCCGACGCAATAAACGATACGGCAGACATTGGAATAAGTCGAGTGGATCAAAGAAAGCAGATGTCCAGACTTGACTGACATGAAACGTTGCAAAATCCATTGTATTTCCCACCACGGGCGCTCAGGGACCTCTAACAGCCTGAATAAGTGGAGTTAACATACCCTTGCAGAGTTTTTGGATACACAGGAGACTCGCCTCACTTCAGCTTCCATGACTGACTAAAACCCATCAGAACCTTCCCTTTGATCCTCCTCCAGTGGCTAGTGCTTTACTTATCAGGAGAAATGGATGGGTACTGACGTCCTGCAGGAGCTTTCAAACATTTCTGAGCTAACGGGCCATTCTCATAATTTAGATGGGTCATAAGCCCTTTATATGACCTCTATATGAGACTGATGGATCCTGTGGCAAAGGCAACAGAATCCACTGGAAGAGAAGCGTAAGAAATATGAATGCTGGCAAACTCAGATTTCAACAGATGCTTTATTGTCTGATGGTTTAACTATTACTGATGATTAAGTGGTAGACGATGGATAAGTGATGCTACCGGGGCTATGATGAGGTAAAGATAAGTGATGGTGATAGCTCACCAGGGCGATGTACTCGTCTTGATTAGACATGAGAAGAAATCCTCCATCATCCAGGATCACACAGTCTACATGCTACAGGGTGAAAAGATAAATGGTTTAGAAATACATTAGAACCAACTGATAAAAATGTGGCAATCATTTGTCAGTATACTAAAAAAAGAGATTAAACATGGAAAATATGTTGAAAGAAAAAGAAAATTAGATTAGATTCAAAACGGATTTTTGTACCTTGTCATTCCTCAGACAGCCACAGATCTCATCCTTGCACTAAGAAGGGGAAAGTGAGTCAGAGATAAAAATTAATACGCTCCATGATGACAGCGGTCGATGATGCACAAAAGATACAAATGCCCTTTATCAACAAAACTTACATTCAGTTTCAGAGTAGCATTCATGAAAGTGTTCATCCAGAACGAGACATTGAGTTTCACTCCAACCACTTCAGAGCAAACCACAGAACAGACAGAAATGTAACTTTGATGAATTGCTACTGAGTCGTTTTGCGTTGCATCACCAGACACAATCAGTCCGGCGCTAACGAGACTGACCTGCTGGCTTGAGCGTGACTTTGTCGATAGTGACGTCCACCGCTTTGCTCACCAGGATACCTGTCTCCGAAACAGGCTCCCGGCTTTCGGCTGCAGTCGAGAAAGGACACATGTGGAAAGGGACACTGTAATTCATATTGAAAAGAACATGGGGAGACCGTGGGCCACAGTTTGGGAACGGGAGCCGGAATCACCATCAATTGTGGAAAATTCCACACATTTTTAGCTGTTTGTAACTTATGCCAGTTGAAGTGGAGCCCGCAAAGCCGGTACATGTGTTAATCCAGTCAAGTGTAGCTATAGGCACGGCTACATTACACTGACATTTGCCTGGAGTGCTGTGTGTCAGGGAGATCAGTGGAGATAGCAGGAAGTACACAGGGTGGGAGGGAGGGAGGGTGGGATAAGACGAGCGCTGAAAGGCACAGCAGGAAGAGGAGAGGAATTAAAGAGAGCGATATCAGAGGCCTGAGAGTGTGATCTTTGCCAGTGGGGCTGGGATGATGTCCAAAGGCAGAAAGCAGGATAGGCTCAGTGCCAGACCCCACTGAAGATCCTCCTGCACACGCACTGTATTTATACATGCATATAGACTTTGACAAAACTTACAGTTAAAAGATGGAGCTGTGAAAATATAAATTGCATTGTCCAGGGCCCTCTTGTAGAAACTGGACTCATACGTCTCTGGATTTTCAGTCCACTCTTCCCCAGCGCTGAAAAAAAAAAAAAACTTAATGTAACATTATATGTGGACAGTTATATGCATTCAAACGTAGACACAGAGTGTTTGATCTGTCTGAACAATTCATATTTTAATCTGCAGCCAAATAGTCACGCCCGGCGCAGCTGATATACGACAAGGTCATGATCCCGTAAAAGCAATAACAATTTCATGTTTTATAGTCGGGAGGAAAATATATCCATCTTCAGCTGGAATGCTGTAGTCTGACAAAGCAGAAACTTCAAATGGAGTTCAGACAGAACTGAGGAAAGGAAAATGATCTGTGGATTTGACCCATGTCCTTTACTGGCCTGGCCAAGCAGAACATGTCTAATCCCCTCCTGTGCTGGAAATCAACCTGGTGGAGCAGGTGAATAAAGCAGCCAAACGTGCTCAGTGTAAGGCGATTACAGTCTGTATTCATTTCCATCTCACCGCCAGAGATTTGGGCAAAATGTGAAATGTTTTTCACAACAAAAGCAGAAAGGCGAGAAGGGAAAGAAAGTAGAAAGAGGGGAGAGTACCTTCGTGGATAGACTCTTGTGATTCCTCCATCTGTGGCGACAAACCTGGCCACTATCCCATCCCTGACAACATGGAAAACAAAAGTCAATCAAACATCATAGTCAATCACACGGACATGTGAAATTGTGTTACGCGCAGAAACACTTGTCCGCGTATCTCGTAATGCTAAACAGATACCCCGCGGTGCGTGCGAGAGCGGGTTCACATGATTTCAGACAAGTGGGCATACCATGAAAGGACAAAGTGATGTCATTATTTTGTCTTGGCAGAGCGTAGTAAGCTTGGGTGTGATAGACATCTTTTTTTGCTTTGCCTTCATCATGTTTCACTAGCTGGACGTGATCAATTCAGCCAGAGAGGGAACAAAAGAAAGAAATCTCCGGCTCAGTCGGTGAACCGTGCATGAAAAAAAAAAAAAAACATGAGCTATGTTGGTACGAGTAATGTCCAATACTGCGTAAAACAAAACACACAAAAAAAGGAAGTTTATGGCTTTATGTACGACGGCCACGCAGGATGAATATCTCTGCATTGCTTAAAGCAAAGAAGCGCACAAAGGTTTGGCACTCACATAGCCTGCTCCTTCCAAAGTTTAACCAGTTCAGCCGTCAAACCTGCGTCCAGGATCAGCCGACTCACGAGGGACACATTACCTTAAAGACAAGATACATTTAACATATTGCAGACATTACAACACCGCGCTAACAGTGATTAATATGGGAATATGATAATGGAAGCATTGACAGCCTGGTGTTTACAAATATGGGCAGGGCGAAGCACTTAGCCCAGCGAGGCTGCAGTAAATCAAGCGTTCGCTGGCCAACATCGAGAACACCGAGGAGAATCGTGATGAATTGTATGAAGGTGAAAGTCGAGGGAGTGAAAAAATAACAGCAGGTGCGTTAAAGCCAAATCCTCTCCCAGGATACATCTCATGGATCTCATGGCACTTTTCAGGAAATTGTCCAGCAGTGAGACATGTTTTTCTCGGTCTTCTCTTAGTGACCGTTTCAGACATTTAGACTGCGGGACGTACTTTGCGAAGGACCCACTGTTGTCATCTTAGGAATAAGGCAAAGCCACGATAGTCAGTTTAAAGGTGAAGGTGTTCAAAACTGAATCATATTTAGTTCAGGTCATCCAAACAGTTACAACACAGAACCTTTTAGAGTTGTGTTCATAACTTTCCTTGAAGACTCCTCATGTCGCACGCAGCAACAAAAGAAGCATTAATGTCTGTAAAGTATATGACGTGACCTCGAGTTGAAATGAATCACGGAGACCTAGATCCATTAGCCTGATGATGGTGGTACACCATGGTAGGCGCGAGATCCATTAGATGATGACAAATCAAACACTGCGAGTCACTGTAGCATGACAGCATCAGGATTCTAGGAAACTCAGTCGATCAGGCTGATGTCACTGTGCCGTAAGCCACAATAATCCGATGACCAAAGTCAAGCTCTGACCTTCAGATGCTGACGATCGATCAGACCAAAACTGCTATCAGGACAAACAATAAAACATACCACGCATAAATGCATGTGCTCAAACTACCACGTCAATTGCGTGACTTATGTGGAAGTCGTGTAGTTCCCTGGTATCACAGTACGCCAATGGACACAAACAATGTGACCTCACAAACGTTTAAAAAAAAAAAGACGCATGACTCACATGCATCTGGAGTGTTTCTGTCAATGTACTCGTTGAAGTCGAGGAGGAACTGGGTGTTGTTGAGTGACAATTTCAGCTCTTTGCAGAACTCCCTGAAGAAACAGTCTTCATCAGACTCAGTCTGCGCCTCTTGTTGGTTCACAGTGAAAGTGCATCATACAGAGTGGGGCTCACTCACCTTGGAGCGATGTAGGTGTAACCAAACTCATCAAAGCTCTCCAGCTGGATGGTCTCCATGGCTTTTGAGAACACAAAAACACCTGGTTCAGGATCACAACAGGTAAAACTGCAGATCACAGGTGATATGTTACTCTCAGTGCAATAAAGTGGGATTTCTATTTAAACATGGGGTATGCTGGCATTTGTGATGTGATAAGTCCAGACACACTTGAGAATTCGATGGCCCACACACACACACACATGCATTTGCAACATGCACGGACACATAAATACTAGCCATATATGAGGTGATGGATTAAGGTACGGCGTGTGCCTGGAGGTGGCAGTGGGGAGACATGGAATAATAATTGGCTGAGAAATACTTGCCTCCTCGCCCTGTTGTGACCCCAGGGAGAAAGTCAGGAAGACGAGAGGTGATAAAAAAAAATCACTGATCATAAGAGAAATGATGTCATAGCTTGGAAAATATGCTGAAATGCATGAATAGTTCCCTTAATAGGTAACATGATACCAGTACCACAACGCAATCACAGCAGATCTAACGGATAAACTTTAAACGCAAAAAGGTTGAGCGAACCTTTTAGGACAGTGGAACCTAAAGTTATCAAGAGGGGACAATAACATTAGCATGCAAAAAAAAAAAAAAAAGGAAAGTAAAATGTAAAAGAAACGTAAAATAGAAGTAATAAAGAAAAACCCTTTCCCTCCATGTGTCGTCCGCCCTGGCTCTGGATTACATTTAAAATACTGCCTGGTAATTCTTATCTCATAAATGACATGACAGGCTTCAGCGGCCATCATTCACTGGTCTCTTAAAATGAAGACATTTTAGACGCTGCCTTTAAAATATATGAAGTCGTGTGGCGCGGTCTGCAAAAATAATTACCGAGCACTGAGTTTTTCCTCAGGGTCACGGAACTGTGGTGCAGGATGAAACATTCACATCAAGCCGAACAGGCAGATTCATTGTCCCTCTGTCACTAACGACTGGGCAGTGTGTCTATATAACCAATTGCTTTCCGCACCATCCACTATCCGGTCGTTTATTCAACAAATACTGTACTAATGCTTTATGGATATAAAAAATAACCTTAGTCACCATCAGTTACGCCCTTGGCTGAGGAGCCTCCCTAACGTATGGGGAGGACAGGTGGCTGCAGGAACCACCTAGTGCAGAAAAGTGGTAAGATGGATGGAGGTATTGGTGGTCTGGCTCTGGTGTGAAACTTTATATAGCTGTGCAGAGAGCTTTAGAGTCCCCGAGTCCCTATCGGAGCAGTGTGCGGCAGCGAGGCTTGGTGTGTTACTTTCTTTAACAGGCCCGTAAACGATCTGACAGCCTTTATGGCACAGTGACAGACTTGTTATGGCGGAGAGGGAGCGACACACAGGCTGAAACACTCAGTCAACGTCTCATCTGTTGGAATAACTTGGCCGTTAGCCGTTTATGCTTTGTGGCACCGGGTCAACGTTCGAAGACATCGACTCAAGCCACACCAATGGTTTTCTACAGATTCCATCCATCCAATCGTGCTTCTACATAGTCTTTAACTCACCACTGTCCAGCCTTCATCCGTTAGCCTGTTCATCCCTCATACTAAATATTGAGTCAAACGTGACCATACAACAAAAAACAAAAACATGCATGTGCACTAAAGTCACAACACAAGGACAGAAAGTAGGACAGAGGACAAAAAACAGTACTTGCCCCAAGTAGAAGCTGCAAAGTCCCAGTGCAGGGGCAGGACAGGAGGGAATAGAACAGACAGATAAGATAATGTAGTGACAGCTGCATGTACGGTACAGTATGCACATGTACTGATGAGTTTTCTCTATTAGATTCAGAAGAAAATACTGAGTTCTGTGGTGTTGGAAGGTGCAGCAGTATCATATCAGAACAGAGGGTTGTTAGGAAGAGTGGTAGAGTGGAGAAGTAAACTTTGGTGAGGTCAGCATGAGAAGCGATAATGAGCAGGGGGGAGAGAGGAGACGAGGGAGGCTCGGTCTTCTGAGCCAGGAGGAGGACGGGAAGGAGAGAAGATCAAAAGATCCAGTGCTTTGGGCCGGGTGAGGGAAAGCATGTGGAATGAGTGCGTGTGGGAGTGAAGGGCGACTGACCACTGGGTTACATACTACAAAAGAAAGGCACCGTGGGGATGCACTGCTCCGAGGAGCAGATACAAAGGAGTGGTTGTTGTTCCCGCGAGGAGCAAGTCAGACAGAGCGAGTGGAGAGACTGAGTGAAGTACACAACCCCGAAGAAAGTATGCAATGGCTGCTGGCTGTGACGCACCAGCAAACATTACATCTGACCAACACGTTTGTGCAGCGTTCATCATGTACTCACACATCGCTTGCTTCATGTCGTCCCCGAGTTTAGCTTGAATGAAGTGTTCGCTGTATTTGGGCAGCACGAGAGCCAGGCTGCGGAGAGGACAGTCACCGTCAGCGCCATGACGACGGTACATTGTCGTTGGAGGTAATTAAGGGTTAATGATCATTTGTCTTTTGAAAACTAAAAGCTGAGCTGCAAGTATCATTGTGTGAGGCTGATGTTTGGAGTTGCATGCCGTTGCGTGTGATGTGACAAGAGAGTGACCCCTGTTGGTTCAAGTAGTGTCCTCCAGCCAGTGAGACGGCTCACTCACTCACCTATAATCTGTCCCATTGACAGGTGCCCACGTGTAGGTCCTCACTCCCCGATCGATATACCTCTGCCAAGGATAATACGCATTCGCTGATTTTTTTTTTTACTATTTGTTGTCAATATAATATATATAATGAAATTCATTAAACCTGCGAAGGCATTTCTGCTTACCTCATCCTGAGCTTTCACCAGCGTATGAATGGTTTGTTCGCCCGTCTCTCCGTCAATCATCATTCTCCTGATCTACACGGAGAGAAGAAGAAAAGAAACAGATGGTGCAAATGTAGGTTCGCTGACACTGGATCTGATTTACTGATTAAAAACAACCTGTAACATCACCTCGTATTAATTTATGGACACTAATGCATTCAGGCTTTATGTGTACCTTTGCTTAAATGAGTGTTTATATGACTGTGTGTGTTGATACAAGGACTTATTTGTATTTGTGTACCCGTGTATATACCTGCACTTTGATGTCATTTTCCAGCTCGGCGTCCAGGAAGTCAAGGGTAACGGGTTCCTGGAATTTAGGATTCTGTGGAAAAGGGGCGACAATTCATTGTACGACACACAAACAAATCAAACGTCACATAACATTATCAATGACCCTTAACTTTAGGTTTATCACCAGGGAGGCTGGAGGCAAAGTTTGTTATGTAATACCTCACATTCATATCAGTCTCTCCAAAGCCACGCTGAGCTGATTTAAAAATATATGTATAAAATGCAGTGGGCCATTTTACAGTTGTTTTGCAGGGATGGGTTTTTACCATGGCAATGAGCCATGCAGGAAAAATGTCTCTCTACAACTTAGTGTTTCCATTGGATTAAAACAAACATTCCGTGGACGTTCAACCTCAGGAGTAACGCCAGCTATTTTCCTTAACACGTGAATCCAATCAAAACCATGTTAAAAGGATAAGAGGGTATCGTATGGCGGCGTTTTGACGACATATCCGTGACACCAGACGCGGCAGAATCAGATTTGATCCAAAGTGACAGTGCACCCTATTAATGTCCTCTCTTAAAAAACCCTATACGTCTGAGTGGCTTTATGGCGGTATAAAATGGTAGCAGTAATCTAGTGCTTCTCCATAAAACAGCAGTACGCGGAATCTAATACCATATGGTCCTTCAATAGCATTCTCAAACTGTGGGGTGGTGTGGTAAGAGCACACGAGTGTTTAGATGGTTACTTCAAATATATTTCACTGCAGATTACATTTTACTTATCACAGAATACATGGCTTTAAATGCAATTTCTAAAAGTTTTAAAACCTATTGGAAATTTCTAAAATGATGAATTTGAAATCATGGGGATTATTTCAACATTGTAGTATATAATTTTATTGCGAGTAATAGCATGAATGAATGCGGCATTCACACATTAAATGGCACGAGCTGAGCTCCTTACATTTGACGGCGAGCGAAATGAAAGAGAGCAGCAAAGGGAAGAGGATGATGATGATGATGATGATGATGATTGGTGGTCAACATGAAAATGAGAAAAGAAAGAATGAGACATCAACAGTTGCTGGGTGATACGGAATGAAGCGTTTTTACTGACCACTACTCGTCTATATCTACCGAAAAGATGTCTATGGGACCACAATGAAAAACAATTCTACTTGGGAACTTCAATCTCAATCTAGACTCCTGTGCCTCTACTTTGTCTCACCTCATGAAAAGTGACAGCATATTTATTACCGAGCCTGAGCTTCCTGTTTCGGATCCTTTTCTGGGAAAATTATAAGTATAACATTATTTTCACAATCTTAAGAGTCAACACAAGGTGGGAAAACTTCATATAAAACTTTATCGATTGACCAATTTTTCACCACTGTTGGTACAAATGACTTTTGAAGTTACTCCCAGAGACCTTAAGTTATATATCAAATACTAAAACTTGATTTACTGGGCTTTGGAAACCTTGATGGATTGTTTTGATAGAAGCGATTGCGGAGAGTTACAAAATGATAGATGGGATGTGGGTGTGTGTCTCCCGGGATCCGGATACAAATATATCACTCCTTTTACTGGATAAAAATAAATAACTAAATAAATAAAGATTTGTTTGTTTTGCTCACAAAATCGAATCTGTTTAAGTGAGAAAACACAAGCAGCAGCAGCATGATACAGTCTAATGATGGAGCAAATTATTTTATACCATGGATTTTTTTTTTTTTTTTACATTTTCAGATTATCTTCATTTTATGCCACGCTGCTTCCTTTCATCCTTCACCCTGAAGCACGTACGTCAGGTCATTGCCAAGTCTGCATGTCTTACATGTCTATTTCATCCCACATGGCAAAGAGCGACCTTCAAAGCAACATCTGAGGATCGATGATAACAAGCCGTGCTCTCACTGCAGAGGGGACTCAAAGTTCGAAAAGTCTGAAAAGAACCGGCACAATCTGCCACTCTGTGCATAACGCAAGCAGCGCCAGGCGGAAGAGTCAGAATATAATATCGTGTTTCAAGACGGGGCCCTGCGGAGCCCCACAAAACGTGATGCATGAGGCCAGCTGCCGTACCTTTGGCTGCAGGTTGGGATGCAGCAGGACGTATCCGTTGGGATCAATCGCAAAATAGTATCCGTTTGGGCCAATCTGATAAAAAGATGAAGAGAAGGGAAGGAAGTTTCATTAGTGCTAGTACTGCTATGTACTAAACGGTGTGATTGCAAACATGCAAAAATTGGATTAATTAATTTAAGGTTGTTTTAATTAAGTCACGAGACTCATAAGCGTAAGAGGTGTTTTTTCCCCTGTGTGCATGTGATCACATACGGTTGTGAAACTCACTGTAAAACGTGGCGTCAGCTTCTTGATGTCACCCAGAGACACGTCGATCCCCATCACGCCGAGAATCAACTGATTCTGGTGCTGAGAGCAAGTAGGAGAGAAATATACAGTATAAACAAACATGTTATTAATCACGTTCCGCTGCTGCTGACTCCACCCACTGTTTACTGAAGCACACACCTCGACATTCCTGTCGTCTATGGTCTTGGTTCTGTTGAAGACGGGTAGCGTCCCAGTGATGACCAGACCCAGTTCCTGACAGAGATGCAAACAAACACAACAAATCAATTTTTAACTGTGAATTATATGAAGTGACTAATACGTTTGATAAGGAAATACGTTTAACAGCTCTGGTTGCGTGAATGTCCGATATTTTTGTTTTGCGTAATTAAAATGTGCAATTTAGCACTATCTGAGAAAAATGGCACCATTGGCCTTCCTGCAATCCGTCATCCACTACCTCCGTCTCAAGGGCTTATCAGCCAAGGATGTATGGTGGGAACGCTATCGGGGAGAATGACCTTCCTTACAGCGTGTTGGAGAAGAAGTTTGAGATTAATAAATGGCAAGGAGAGAATGCAGGACGAAGGTCACCATCACCTCAAAGGCGACCATAGGAGATAAGATCTGACTTCCTCAAGAAAGAACACATATGCTCCATTGCTGTGGACCCGGCTGAAAAGTGTGTGTGCTAGGTTTTCTCCTAAACATAAGTGCTGTCATACCAGGGCATCAAGGTACACGTTGGTCCACTGGACTTGTTTTGCCTGCTTGTCTGCCAGAACCATAGGTCTCCCCAGGACATCCAGGTACTCCTAAATTGAAAACACAACACCGTCTTGTTTACCAGATGATTGTTTTTTGATGCACAATACATAAATTAGAATATTAATGAATGTAGAAACGATTAAATAATATCCTAGATTTACCTGTGTGTTTATTCTAATGGCTCCAATAGAGGGAATCTCATAGAAGTAACCTGGAAAAATGAACAGACATAGAGTTTTTATATTTGTGTAGGTTAAAGAAGTGCAGTGCAGTGGACTGCATCATTTCCATAATCACAACTGCAATTAATTTAATCATTGTCAGCTATACAATAATTGGTACTGATGTGTAATATTAGGTGGGCTGTACCTTTGTTGGAACAGGCCATCCACTGAATGGGCCCTTTGTCATAATTGTGTTGTCCAACTGAGAAAGTGAAGATCCGCACCTGAAGAAGAAGATTCAATTAACCTGTATTTATTAGGACATAACCTTTTACAAAGGGTAATAAAATAAAAATAAATGATCTGGGAGAGAGAGAGAGAGAGAGAGCATACATTTTTCATCATTTACCTCATTCAATATCACTTCAGCTTATGTTTGTTAACATAGTGTAATTAGATATGCTCAGATCCAGTTTAACAGACAATGCATCATGAACTCATGAATCACAGTTACTACGAATATAAACATACAATTCTGTAAATAAAAAAAAAATAAAAGTGAACTTTTAACATCCATTGTTGTATTTTTTGCTGAAGTGTGTGTGCGTGTGCGAGTATGTGTGCATCTCCATGCCTGAGTGTGTCTCTGCAGGTCCCTTTACCCATTGCGCATAAAATTTGGGGAGGCTATACGCATTCGGTAGTTTGAACCCAAAGGAAGCTGAAAAGGCTGAGTCTAATAAAAACGACAATGGGAGCACATCCACACAAAGAATAGCACCGAGCTCACAATCCAGTATCATGTACCAGTGCAACTTTAATCTACATACCTTTTTGTCTGCGTTGTATTTCTCCAGTATGGCCTGAGGCCTTTCCTCTCCTCCATCGGTAAACAGCATGATGATCTTGTTGCAGTTAGCACGACTCACGTTGGTCTATATTCAAAGAGGACACACAAGGACTCGATTATTTTATTGATTACTCATTGCTGTATCTGTTTTCATCCATGCACTTGGACGGACTTAGTCAAGTGTAAAAGTCGTGCCTTATTTTGGATGAACTCAGCTGATCTAGCACCATCATCAGTGAAAAACTTGATACATACTAAAAGTATCGAAGAGAATATAATGAGGTATTTCAAAAACTAGTCCAGTTGCCATTAAATAAACATGTATGCAGAATCCCCACTGTGAGATTTGGAGTCATTTTGCTGAGCTCCACATTTTTCCTTTCTGTTCGAGGGGAAGGATTTTTTTTTTTTGGTCTGTTGCCAAATGCTTCCTCAGGAATATTTGGGCTTTCTTCATAACGTTGCACCTTACTCCTTAAAGTGCCTTAATATTGGATGTTGGAATTTGGTGCTAGACAAATAAAACTGATTTCAGTTATTCCTTTAGATGCTGAAACATGTAAACTATCGCCATAATTTACAGGTCAGAACATCATTAGACATTTATACTATCAAGGTGAAGAAAAACTTTTATTTGAGGATACACCTGCCTTTTAGCCAGTGGTTTTTGGTTTAGCCAAACGTAAACAAAGAATGTGAACATCATATCCATAGCCTCATGCAACCAAAATATGGCCTTCGACTTGACACAGATCATATGAAACCACACCCAACTACGCACACGACTATGTCAATTCAGGGTGGTTATTAACATCTAATAGATCAGTCACTGTCTCTACGGTTGAGGCATGGTAACTGCATTCCACCAGCAGATGGCAGTCAAAGACAATACTATGGTGCTGCTCAGATCATGGTGGCGTTACAGGTAAAAACACTCTCACTTTTATAAAAAGCAACTTGTTGTTTCATCAGAAAGGAAGCAAAACAGGAAGCGAGCGAATCGTACCACAGAAAGCTGCTCAAAGGCAAATTCAAAGCCTTTGGTGTAGTTGGTTATTCCTTTGGCCGAGATGTTCTGCACAGCGTCCTTCAGCAGCTTCTTGTTCCTCACGTTGGCTTGAACCAGATGATCGAAGCACGCCGTCCTCTTCACCCTGGTGTTGAACTGGGGGCAGAGGTAAAGAGGTTTTACCTACACACAGCTACAACATGCACGTAGATGTAAGAAAACTATATAAATGCAGTCAAGCATGCACAGACACACACACACACACACACACACTCATTCCCACCTGGCCATGGCTGTTATTAGGCACTGGTAAACAGACACATTCATCAAACTCCACTAATTGCTTCACATCCTCAGAGCTTAACGATTCGGTACCCATGGAAACAAGATTCGACTAAATAAGAATGAGGTTGGGCGGCAGAGCCATCTTTTTTTAAAGGTGAGACCTCCTCATAGCCGCCTCACTGCACATAATATTTGCACACACACAGCAAACTGATAATCTGTATTTTACCTTTAATATTTACACTGAAATCTGAAATAGGCTTTAATTAGCTGCATCGTGTAAGAGCAAAGAGTGACGTGCAGGACAAAAGACTGAATCAATTGTATCACAGAGAAGAAAAGTATAATGACAGTGCATGAAGGACGCACAAAAGAATAGTAAACCAACACATCTATCGCCAAAAAGAATTCTTCTGAAACATCAGTGCAACTCATTGATCTCAGCTAATCAATGTGTCTCTGCAAAGGCTGAAAACAGTGATCTGCACAGACAGCCAGGGAGGCAGGAATAGCCCTCACCAGATGTGTGCGTGGGTGTGTACGTGTGTGTGTGTGTGTGTGTGTGCGTGTGTGTGTGTGTGTGTGTGTGTGTGTGTGTGTGTGTGTGCTTTCAATGACCCTGACGGCCTTGAAGCCCCTTTCAGATTGACAGTAATAGACATAAACATCTCCATTCAACTGAAAGGCAATTTTAGGACAGCAGCGCTTTGACAAAAAGACCAAATCGAGGCAAGAGCACATCAACAAACAGGGAAAGAAAAAAAAAACTCATACACACAAATAAATACAAATGAAAGCTCACATAATTGCCAGGATCAGATGGCTATTTTAACACAAAATCTAATAAAAGGCAAACAAGAGGAAGGTGAGGCGGCGATGCGAGGGGGAGGGCAGAAGACGAGAGGGAGGTGGGAGGGTGTGAATGCTGAATTTAAAAGTGGGAAAATGAGCAGGTCCATCTCAAATAGAAAATAATGAGCTCCCGTGTAAACGATGACACAAATGTACTATTTCTGTAACCAAACCAAGACCGCAGAGAAAAAAATACGATGTAATTACTAAAAAATATACATTGTTACTTTGTAAATATAGTATTATGGGCCTCGCATACAAACGTGTAAACAATCTGCTGTTCTACTTTTCCCCTGTGATCCTATTAGAATATCTGGTATCTGTGTGTGTGTGTGTGTGAGATGGTCCAGGCCTTGGGAATGGATTAGCGATGACACAAGAGAGAAGGCTAATCTTCCAGCCCTAATCCCACTGGACTTTGCTCTCCTCTTGTTTGGTACTCTGCTCTTTCCAACCCGACTGATGCTAGCTAACAGGGCTGGATAAAAGTGAAGGCAGCTCAGTGAGGTAGCAGTGTGAAAGACAGGGGTAAAAAAAAAAAAAAAGAAAAAAAAAGAAAAAACGAGCAGAAAGGAACGGCCATCTGACCTGAGCATCATCCACGACCAAATGCCAATTTAGTCCCTGGGCTACTGTTAATTAGGAGGGATTTATGGGTAATATCAGAGATTAATGATTTAGTGTCAACTTGCAACACCCTCAGGGCCAGACTTGGGACAGATGCACGTGTGTGTGTGTGCGTGTGTGTGTGTAGGTGTGTAGGTGTGTAGGTGTGGGTGTATGAGTCAGTGACAGAAAGAAACAGACAGAGGGTGACAGAGAGAAAGAATGATGGGTTTTGGTGGAGGAGGGGTAAATTGACCGGTGGTGATTTATAATTTTCTGACTGATCTATTGAGTGGTAGGGAAAAAGGTAATTAAAGCCAAAGTCCTTCCTGTTTGTCATCACTAAACATCGTCCCCCATATTTTGCAGCTTTGAAAATCATTGTTATTGTTGACACTAACAGTGTAAACAAGTCATATTGCTGACATCAGCAAATGTGGAAACGACCCATTGTAACATTGTAAAAAAAAAAGAATTATAAATGTAAAATACAGGGGGTCCTCGAGTTACGACGGTCGCGAGATACGTTGTTTTCGTGGTTATGACACATCTCCCGTGAACTTCCTTGTTTCGGCTTAAGCGGTTTGCCCCGTAAATATGTACAGACTTCGCACGGGAACTAGTTGGTGAGCGCTCTTTCTGTCTCTCAGCGCGTCTCTCAGCGCGCCTCCACAGCACAGCTAGGCTACTCTGCCTTGTGTTTACTTATGTGAAATGGACGGCTGGCGGGGGAGGGCAGCGGCAGCCAGTAAGGAGATGCACACGGACACATATGCGTTCGGGATCGTGGCGATACCGTAGGTTTATTCACAACACAGGGTCTACACGGTTGATATCAGAAATTTAAAGGAAATGCTCATTACACTCGCGATATCAACCCCTACAGTGACAAAAGGCAATTCACCATAGTAAACTCTTATTGTAGGGTGGTGTTATAGCGACATCTGGTGGCACAATGTATGCACAATGGCACATTGAATGTATGTTCCGACTAACGTCGAAATTCGGTTACGACACATTCTCAGGAACGGATCTCCGTCGTAACCCGAGGACCCCCTGTACATGTAAGTAGACAAAGATAAGTGTCACATTTAACAGTGCCCTCTGATTATCCTGTGTAGCATTAGCTGTGCTCATGATCATGCTTTCTATGCGACTGACCAATAGAAACACACGGTGAAAAGACAGTCCACAGATTCGGTGATGTTTTTCCACATCGCTGCACCAACACGTTACACTCACACACCTGAGGAGAGCAGGGAAACAGTTCAAACAAAGCACACACTGTTTTGGCGCAGTGTGTGTTCTGTGTGTTTGGTGTCTGTCTCTCTCTCTCTCCCTCATGAAGCGGGTCGAGCAGGTGATTGGCCACACCTGATTCCTCTTTCCCTCGTCAGGAGGCAGCACAGCAGACAGAGGCAGAGCTGGTTCTTCTGTGGGCTGTGAGAAGCTGCAGCTTCTCTCGGCCGTGCTCTGTTGTATTCTGGCTAATCTTTGCTTTCTATGGGGAAGAAATTCCTTTTGTCTTTTTTTCTGTTTGGTGTGTTTATGTGTCTTCTGTCTTCTTTGTTTCATTGTTAATAGAAGAATGTAAACATTGGTTTTCCAGATTCTTTCTTCTAAAACTAAGATCCTAGTTTGTGTTACAACCCAACACACACACATGCACACAATTTCCGATAATTGCAAATCTTTGCAAAATCAAAGGTCCACTGTGAAGCGGAATAGATTGCGTCCAGGATCAAGGGTCCTTGGGGACACGACTGTGAGTCTGAGAGGCTGCGTCCGTACGAAGCGAATGGAGACAGCTCCAATCTCTTTAGGATGCATCTCAATAAACATCTCCCCAGACACCCATCTACGCCTCGCGCAATCTTCCTGATTGGTTCTCTCTGAGCTCTTTCTGTAATACGCAGGCCTGGAATACAGTCGAAGGCCAGAAAATGAGAAGGTGGGGGTGGGAGGGGGGGGATGAAAGTGGGTACGAAAGCGGAAAGAAAATGGTAAAGCGGTAAAAAGACGAGGAGCGTTGCAGCGTTGTGTATAGATGAGGAGACGCACACTGTGTACCGGGAGATCATTTCCTGACACAAAGAGGTGATTGGAGGTGCGGGGCGAAGCGCTGAGAGAGGATTGCACGACTCGGTGATTAAAGTGTAACGTGATGGAAAGATCAGGAGGGTGATGAATGAGTCAGTGCAGTCAGGAGGTGTAGCTCTAATTCCCTCTGGAGCAGTGGGAATGCACACACACACACATGCACACACACACACACACATACAGGTTAAGAGGTGAGGTGGGGGACATGTTGTGTTTTAATCTTGTGCACCAAATAGAGCAGTGGGTATTTCATTACAGCTCTGTTTCAGTGTGGCCAGACCTGAGAGAAATCCATATTTCATTACTTGTCATCCATCTCTCTGTCTCTCTGGTTTGTGCACAGGTGTGTGTGTGAGCAGTCTCTGTATGTGTGTGTGTCTCATTTAGATGTATGTGGATATACATCAACGAGCCTATGAATGCACAAACCCATTCATGTGCACATTGTGATTCTGTGATTCTCTCAGAATGAGGGCTGATGCATACTCACGAAAACCACGTTGACAAAGTCGTCATCCGACAGCGTCTCCAGCATCTCGCTGACGGAGGTCTTGATCAGTTTCAGAGTCAAGCCAGACACACTCCCGCTCCTGCAAAGAAAAAAAAAGAAAATAAAAAAAAACAAAACAAAAGAAATACAGCTTCTCTCTGCAATCTATCAGTGCTGGTCCTGTGAGACTGTACTTGATGTAATTAGAAATGCCTCTGCCTCGGGAAATACATCATTTCAGCATTATTTCAGCAATAATGCAGTAAGTGCACTGTGATCATGGAAACCATGAGTGATATAAGAAGATTAGGAAGTTCTTATGAGGGGACTCACGCGTCCACGAGGATTAGCATGTCTTTCGGGGAGGCGGCTCCTTGGATGTACCTTTTATTGACAATGAATGAAAAGACAATCTGGATTAAAGCGTCCAGTGAACAAGCACAAATAGAAATATGCATATTAATCTGAATAGACTTGAGGACTACAATATGACACATGTTCTATAAATATCCCTCTTACATCTGGATATTAATGTCCCTTTTCTTACCACGGCCTCCTGCGGACGTCATACAGGTCGATTTTACTGGGGGTCTTCCGGGCGTCCATCCAGGGAGAAGCTGTAGGAAGATTCAGAAGTGAACTGAACATAATGTCAAAGCAATAAAACATGAATTCATGTTTTGGTCAAAATGTTGATCCACAAAAATATGCAAAATCATATTGAGTTTTCGTCACTGCGTAGGTTAGAGAGAACAATAGTTGGAATTTTTTTGCATATCTAATTGGCTTTGTAAGTAGAATACTGCATTTTATGCACAATTTATAACATAACTTTTTATGCTTGCTACTCATCTGAGCTCCAAAGCACAGATCAGTGTGTTCTGTTCTGTTTTGACAATGATCACTTGATCAATGGTCAGTGTGGGGTACCATGCCAAACAAAACCAGAATGAGAGTATGGTATATGATTGCTGATTATCCATGTGGAAAACAACAACAAAAAAAACAAAAAAACAAAGAGGGGTAAAATCAGGGGCAATGAAAGTTCATGAATATAAGACATAAACTTCCCCTGTAAACCTAAAGACGTGATGATGACGGGAATCTCATGAATAGAAATAGCTTGGCAGAGAGAACAGTCACAATAGAGAGCAGCACTGGACTAATGCAGTTAAAGATAATACAACACAATCTACAGTACGGCACCAAATGCAAAAAATTTGTGTAAACTGAACAACAGAGATAATTTATTGAGCTTATTTGCACAGTTATGTCTGAGCAAAAAAAAAAAAAATCACATTTATTTTATAAATGTATTGCCTGGTGGTTTATGGTGACACCACTGCTGCTCCTTGGCATCTGTCTGCCACTGTGATAACTCAGGCAGCTGTAATCCAATTCTTTTCATTCTTTTCTTAATGAATTTTTTTCAAAGGTCAAGTTCAGAGCCTGGCATCATAACTTAGACAAAAACCCACACATTCTTCAGAAATGTTAGTAATGCCTGCTTCAATCTCGTAATTACTATATTGTTATAATAGATTCATTGATTTATTAGATTTTATAGATTTATTGTATTGTCAAGCAATAAAATTCACCCATGCTTTAAGACTAAATGTGTTGCGGTCTTGTTATAATTAAATTCAACACCTTTTATTTTACCAACCAAATGATAATCATCTCCACATTTGGATAGAACGTTGAGAAGGTCTTTTTCCTACCTGGGTAGTAGCGAGCCAAGCCAGTGGCGCTACCAAACACCTGCCAGAGAAGAGTTGGATCATCTTCTCTGTTCTTTCTGAACACATCCTGCAGAGCCTCTGTCCAGTTCAGCTCGTTCAGCACGATAGTGGCTGGAAATCCATGGTGACCCAAACATACACAAACAAACCAACAAAAAAAGTAAAAAAAACAAACAATATATTACTTTTGTCAGTTCTGCAAACGTGTTGCGGGTCGCTGTGTTTACTCTCTGCAGTAGTAACGACTGGAGTACAGAGCTGGTCAGGTAAACAGATCATATGTGGACATCCCAGATTAACATGTTCAGTCATTAAGATTCACACACACGCACACTCTTTGCCGGCCACCCCAACACATGAGCAAATATTAGACCAGTGGCCATACTGTGCAGCTCATAGTGGGGAGTGGTATTCTGGCAGGCACTCAGCTTGCACTGACAAATTTATTTGAATCAATCAGTAACCTTTGTTTGTGCGTGCGTGTGTGTGTGTGCGTGTGTGTGCGCGTGTGTGTGTGTGTGATTGATAGTGTGTGCTGTGAGAGGCAACTGGCATTATGGATGTAATGACACAGCACCCAGACACCTCAGAGCCACTTAACGCTCACCGTGATGGATGGAGATACAGCACATGCTGCCCCAGATCCATCCCTGCTGTCTTTCTCTCCACTGCCCCCCCTCTCTACCACCCCCCTCCCCCCCTTTCTTATTTTATTCTTTCTTTACACTACTGTATGGGACTGTGTATATGTGCGTATGCGTTCTTGTGACTCCACAGGAGGTGTAAGTGTGAACGTGAGAGAGAGAGAGAGAGAGAGAGAGAGAGAGAGAGAGAGAGAGAGAGAGTAAGTGTGAACGTGAGAGAGAGAGAGAGAGAGAGATACTGTAGGTTTCCTGTGTTGAGTGTGACGTAGCTCATTGATGTGCAGAGCAAACACTGTTCATTTGCATGCTTGCCTCTAGAGGGGGGAGTTAATGAAGCATCAGTTGCCAGGCGTGCACGTGTTTTTATGATAGAGGGAACATGCAGGGTGCATATATGTGTGTATGTGTGTATGTGTGTGTGTGTAGGCACTCGTATATTTTCCTCATTAAGTGTGAATTTTTATGGGGAAAAAGGGGGAAAAAAACGTCAGGCCTTGTTAAGCTTGGAGAATATTTAAAACTCTATGTGGGATTTTGTAGTAAATATTGATGAGGTGTGAAGATGGATGGCTACCTACACGCTACATGCCAACTGCTAGCTATTTACCGCTATTGTACGAGACGTCCAGGTTACGTAAACATGTGCAAAACATCGTGCTAACAAGTAGAAGCCAAAAAAAAAAATAAAAAATCGAACCTAAAAGGAATATTTTTCTCTTTTTTTTAAAGTAGAAAGATTGTGATTGCTTCATTGAGTCATAATATTTAATAAACTAAACTCCACCGCTGCTTCATAAAAGCATCCTCTGGTCGCCCATATTACCACTGACACTAATGAATTCCCTGGCTGCGTCTGGCACAGCTTTGATGCCACAATAAATCTGCGCCCAGTGATGATTTCATCTCGCCGGGACATCACGGGCGTAATATAAACCACCAACAAACTGTTTTTTTTTTTCTTTTTAAGGAAAGGCAACGTGTTACTTTTAATGCTGCGATAATTCTTCATCCAGATGTGAGATGAAGATAAAGATAAAGATGTCAACCACTAAATGGTGGGGAGGTTCAACATACTTCCAGTTTCTCTCCTTCTCTCTACCTCTCTTCACTTCCTTCACCGACAGATGCTGCTTGTGTGGCGATCTCTCCGTCATCTGATTCCAATCCTACCGTCATCTGAGGCAGGGGATGTGTTTCTGCCTATAGAGGCTGATTTCATAGACCTGCTTTCCACTTTCCCCATAAAACCCAATTTTCTCCAGCTGAGCAAAGGCTATTCCTGGAACATTTATAGGGTGGAGATCAAATTGAAAAGCTGAAACCACAATAACAGAACTCCATCTTTGGTTTTTCTTTTTTCTTCAGACATATAAAAGTCATACTCCTGCATATGTCTCCATATCTGACATTATACAGCAGGGGGGTTGCACATACAAAGCCACAGCCGCTATCCACGAGAAAAAAAAAATTCCTTCACTGCTATATACCCAATCTTAACCCCTACTCTAATGCTAGCCAGAGGGTCTCCAATACCTTGCAACATATTGGTAGCTTTCCCAAACGTTGGTTCAGAGACTATATTTTGTACGAACCATGCATGCATGGCCATTGAAATGCACGGGTAACTCTGTCCCACTTTCACGTTGCCAAAGTGGCGTCCAGTAAAGGGAAAGGGATTGTGATGGGTCACTGGAGTCGGCCCAGACAGTGCTCAGAGAGGTGTCTCAGGGATAAACAAGTTCGCAAGTTCAAAAGCATGCTAATAAGCCAGGTTCACTCTGCTACAGAAAATAGATCCCAGGAAAACAGGATGTGTTCATTCACAGTTCTGTCCCAGCGTCTGGGGTCAGTGGAGACGTGAAGTTCATGACCTTGGGGCCAGACGTTTTCCCAGCATGCCGAGGGCCCTGCTGAGGTACGACTCAGTTCTGCTGCTTCTCCATGTCCCTGCTGAGGCAACACTGACTACTGAATATTTTAACACACACACACGCGCACACACACACGCACACACAGAGACGGCCTGTTTCCCAATGACACACAGTAAATACACCAGCTCCAGTTAAGTAGTAGCAGTTCAGCAGTGGTTAGAGAAACGACCCTGTAATTAATCTCGTGTCCATACTTATCATAAACCGTGTGTTAATAATTGATCCAACTACACAATATTGATGACATTGATGATAATGGTTCCATTCGGGTTCTTAAAATGCAACTTATTCATGGATATAATAAATAATTCACAGCGCGTTAAAGGTGTTCGACCGGCCACTCCTAAGCCACAAGACATTAAATCTCCTGTGCTAATGTCAGAGGGTCTCCAGAAAATCAAATTATTCTCAACCGCTCAAGGTAAATGTCACCAAATGATAAAGACACAACCACAAATGCAGTTTCATTACAGCTAAGCAAATACACTCAGCAAAAAGCACGCCGGCTGCATCGTTCTAATTAAATGTGTAATGCCCCACATATTGTTTCATAATAAAGAAAGTCGTAGTTTGTTCTACGTTTTGCTTTTGTCAGCATCAGTTTAAAGTATAGTGTGTGTAATTGTAAGAACTATGTATAATGAAGTATAAATATTGGTGTATTCATATCAACAGGTCTATGTGAAATAAACAGTGATGTACAAAGCATTTAATTAGAGATTGCAGAATAAATATTTGCATTATTCCCTAATGTGATGACTATACCAGACCTCAGAACACATTTGATTCATAAGACTCATTATCATGCCACTGTCATGTTGGCTGAAAGCCTGTCAGCATAAAGTACAACAACAACCCATTAGCCCCGCCTCTTTTCATTTTCAAGGGCCGGATACAATCGTCTTAATGTGGCCCATTTCTCAACCATCATTTAGCGACGAGCTAATTTTCTAGCAGCCCATTGGTAAACATTTCATAATGTGTTGGCGTGTCAGCTGTATCCATGGTTACCACTTGGGTTTGCGTATGAGTATGCATGTGTGTGTGTGTGTGTGTGTACTTACAGCCATCGTAGATGTCAGTGGGGATGTGGACAGCCGTGTGGTTGTGATCAGTCAAACGGCGAAATAAGGGGTCCTCTTTAAAGTCTGGTCGGATTCTGTATTTTCTCCCCTCTGTCTCGTTTGCATCCAGCTGAGAGAGAAAACCCAGATTCAGACACAAACACAGAGCGTGGGTTTAAGGTCTCATAGGAAAAAAAAGGACTGTTCCTCTATCTGCTGAAGCATCATCACGTCCGTGATGATGCTTCTCTGAAGGCACACGACCTTAACGACGCCCTGACTACACGCTTCATCCTCATCATCTGTCACTGCTGAACATTTCACACCCTCCTGACTTCTTCAAGAACATATAGCGTCATCAGCGCTTAATGACATCTTTTCTTTTTTTTTCAATGTCTTGAAGAGGTTTAGCAAGGGACAGCTAAACTGTCTGTGCACCTCGCGGAGATTTATAATTCCTGCCGTGCATTCACCAATTTGCATCAAAGACGTCAGCACAGATGTAGGAGATAGATGAAGAAAAGCGAGATGAGACATGCAGGGAGGAATGCAGGGATGAGAGAGAGAGAGAGAGAGAGGAGAAAGCGAGAGGGGGGAGGGAGAGAGAGAGTGGTTACTTCCTAATAAAGCAGCGGTGTAGCCAGCTCATACATCTCATCTGTCAATTAGAGCAAAACATGGCTGAAACCTCTTCACCTGAGAGAGGCTGGGAAGAGGAATGACGGAGGGGAAGAAGGAACGCGGGATGGAAAGCCTGGAGAAGGGGCAAAGGAGAAAAGAGGGAGGGACTGCGGTAAAAAGCTGAGGCAACGGTAGTAACAAAATAAAAAAAAAAAAATAGACACGCGACTGTGTTGAATGGGGGGGGGGGGGAGAGGAAGGAGGAGTGTGGAGGATGAGGATGAGGAAGAGGAGACTCCTGTTCGTGTCCGGATGTGACCTGTGTGTTGAATATGCCAAACAGGGAAAATCACACTCACGCTGTCCTTTGCGTTGTAGTAGGCGATTTCGTCATCCTGTAAACATGTCACACAGAGGCACAGTTATCACTCTGTGGAAGTGGAACAGTGATGTCATCACAAACATCTAACTATGTTCCTGAACACTTCCTTATATCTGTGGTGGGCAGGTTCATTTGTTTATTCTCTAGTTTAATGTTAACCAAAGCCTCAAGTAAACACTGTATGAGTGAAGCTCAGTATCATATACATATATGTATCATATACATATATATATATATGCATACATATATGTATCGTATACATATATACATGCATACATATATGCATACATACATACATACATACATACACACACACACACACACACACACACACACACACACACAC
>JAFBJQ010002764.1:79580-92465 GCA_016785345.1 Trinectes maculatus
ACACACACACACACACACACATATATATATATATATATATATATATACGCTGAGTGTGCTGCACTACTAACAATGCACGCACATTCACATTTAGCGGAATTTTTAATGATAATTATGCAAAGGGCACACAATTGCTATTTTCAGAAGTACACTGCTTTGCTGTTTTCCCTCATTAGTCCATTGCTATTGGTTTCATGGAGGGTGTAACACACTCCCCACTCCATGTTTGATGTAACTGCTCATTAGTACCCCTCTCACTAACTGCAGTATAGATACCCCGTAATAACGCCACTCCATCACTGGATGACCACGAGAGACCTGAAGAGAGGCCCCTCTTCCCTGCAGCCCTAATGGGGAAAGGGGTCTTTGTGGAGACGGGGCCGAACGGGAAAATAAACTCACTACGAGTCCTGAAAACGAACACAGGGAAGCAAGACACCTTCAGTATCACCAGCAGGAAGCATTCTTCACACAAGATGGTTAACTATAACACACAGCTACTCCTGCACCTATCAATATTCCACTCGGCAAGTTGAGCACATGATATAGTACCACATGCGCCAGCCTCTCCTCATGCACGCTGATGTATGAGATCATTAGGCTGCAGCCAGTGAGAGCAGGTAAACGTTTGGCAGTGTCCTACCTGGTAGCCCTACACAGAGATATTTATGTCCCGCGCTCACCAGTCTGTTGACTTACTGCCAGAGCATCGCACCATGCACTGAGTCAGAAAGCAGAGCAAAGCTTAGAGGGGAGACGGGGAAGATGAGACAGGCTCTGCTAAACCCTCCCAGAGCCTCCCAGACTCTGTCTGTGTGTGCGTCTGTCTGTGTGTGCGTCTGTCTGTGTCTGTCTCTGCACATATAAAATCAATGGGGCATGCATTCAGAGCGCACTGCCTCCTACCCCCAGACAACAACGCAGTACTCACAAGTCGTACCAGCCTAAAAGATCATTAACACCCACATCCAGTCCCTATCTCGGCCGTCTGCGTCTCTGATGTCTGCACATTAAAGAACGCTAGTTATCTGTTCGTCACGACGAGTGCGAGCACAAAGAGGCGGGCGTGAGGGGTCAATCTGAAAAACTGGGAACAGAGGAGTGAAAAGAAAACGGGAGGGAAACAAAAAACACATGAGCGGATGGATTACACACAAAGTACAGTTCAAAGAGAAAAAGATTGTATATTCATGGTGTTTGTTGTTGTTGTTGTTGTTGTCATTAAACTGAAGAGAAACATGTTCTTATATATATATATATATATGTGTGTGTGTGTGTGTGTGTATGTGTGTGTGTGTGTATTATTGTATGTATTAATACAACTACTGTGACACCATTAATAGCAGTGTCTGTACACAAAAATGAAAATAATAATGAAAAGTGTGAAAACTTGAGCGCAACAGGAAATGCACAGTGTGGGAGAGAATCTGTTGAACGAAAGCACAGGGGACACAAGAGGAAGTGGAAGAGAGGGCTGATCCAAAAGGGCACGGAAAGATGGCTTTCTGCGAGAGGAGAGCTACGGGATATTCAGTCAGAGAAAAGGAGAGGGAATAACACACACAGGGCGGAAGAGATAATGCCAGGGTCAAATTCTACTTCGACAGAAAACTGAGGCAAAAGGCCAAAAGCTGGACAGATGTGTTACCGTGGACTGGAGCAGACACGAGACGGGAATAATGAGGCGCAAGGGCTGAAGGAAAAGTGGGACGGGAAGTCGTTCCCGTGTTCCCAGGCTCCTGTGTTGGTATACGTACTAAAATGGCATGCGAAACATGACTGAGGGTCATGGGTTGCCAGCATTGAGTTTTGGAGCTCGATTGAGAAAAATGACTATAGAAGTCTGAGTTAGTGTACAACACACGCACAACAACACGGTGGTCCAAATTGGTCCCAGTTGGTCCAGAGTCCTGGAAAATCAAGTGAATTTTCCCATCACTTTATCATAGGACACATATTATTTATTACTCCGAACCAGTGTGGATTGATTTGCAGTGACCCATCGCTCCAAGGGAAACAAGAGGACCCAAACCATACCGGCAAAATGCTCCTCCCTCCAGGGTCACGCCTCCCGTCCAGGCCTGCAATGCTCTAGTACTGTAAACCACACCACCAATGCACTCAACCACTATGGGGGTTTATGACAAATATGGGGAATCAATGACTCCTATTGATTTTTTCCACATCTGTGTTCACCAGTGTCTTTTTGCACATCTGGACTCATGTTTGCATCCATGTAGCACGAATGTAATGCTTCTCCACAAATCATGCTTAACTATTCAAACTGTTCTCAGTATAAAAATTCTACATTCCGATTTTTTTAAATGAGCAAGTGGTTGCGTCTTTAAGGCTGCGCTGACGTCTGGTTCCCATAAAACTAAAATCGACATAATTATTTGAATAAAAACAGGTCAAAATCGACCTGCGCTTAATCTGAGGGTTAATGTGTGTTAGGAGAATAATGAATTGGGGAAACACTGGGACACGGGGAACCGGGGAGCATGGATAGAGACAGTCCCTGAGGAGGAGATGGATGAGGAGAGTGTGTGACAAAGAGAGCGAGCAGGGTCTGTGCAGCTGGAAGAGCCCAGGGGAGAGTCCTGCTTCTTCACAGGGCTTCTCTCAGAGGCCAAACCCAGCCATGGGAACAGTGAGGCTGCAGTCGCTCTCCGTCTTATACTCTCTCTTATGGATTCCACAGATACTGTATTTTTTAATATACAGGGGGTCCTCAAGTTACGACGGAGATCCGTTCCTGAGACTGTGTCGTAACCGAATTTCGACGTAAGTCGGAACATTCATTGTGCCATTGTGCATACATTGTGCCACTACATGTCGCTATAACACCACGCTAAAATAAGAGTTTATTATGGTGAATTGCCTTTTTTGTCCCTCTTGACACACCGTAGGGGTTGAGATCACAAGTGTAATGAGAATTTCCTTAAGGTTTCTGATATCAACCGTGTAGACCCTGTGTTGTGAATAAACCTACGGTATCGCCACGATCCCGAACGCATCTCCTTACCGGTTGCCGCTGCACCCCCCGCCAGCCGTCCATTTCACATAAGTAAACACAAGGCAGAGTAGCCTAGCTGTGCTGTGGAGGTGTTGGAGAGCCGGCAGGCGCGCTGAGAAACAGAGAGAGCGTTCACCAACTAGTTCCCGTGCGAAGTCTGTACATATTTACGGGGCAAACCGCTTAAGCCGAAACAAGGAAGTTCACGGGAGATGTGTTGTAACCACGAAAACAACGTAACTCGCGACCGTCGTAACTTGAGGACCCCCTGTATTTTCTCTCACCAGGTCATATTTCAAGAGTCAATCTCTGTTTACAGTTGAAAACGCTGATAAGCTCACTGATACTTTCTAGATGAGTGATAAGACATTTATTGACGCTGGAAAATGCCACATTTGATTTTTTTGTGATTAATTTGCATATCATTAGCTATTAAAAAAAATAGCATCTCTTGATAGGAAAAAAAAAAGTGTCACAGCTACCATGATGCATTATGATGTAACCACAAGCTTGTTTTGATGCAACACTGCAGTCTGGAGTTCCTCTTCCTGTCACTTGTCCCTCGCCTGCCACAAGTCTTGAAGTTCCCAATTTGCTGTGGTCCCTCTCAAGCCTGTCTCTCTCGCGCGCCGTGTCTCACACATGCGTACATGGACATCTCTGCTCTGGTTCGTATGATCAGTATGGAGCAGAGAGAGGGAGGCTGAGAAACATCTGCTCAGGAGACTGGAACATCTCTGATCGAATCATCCCCTCTGCTCATTACTGCCTTGCACACACACACACACACACACATGCACACACACACACACACACACACACTACCATAAAGTCACAGCTTGTGCTCCTTATTATAACCAAGTGACAGCAGGCAACGGATTAATAAAAATATGGTCCCGACACGAAGACTCTGTTAAGTGTTTTATGTATAATTGCTGTATGTTTTTAATAAACACTTCTATATTAGGTGAAATCCATAACTGGCCAGCATTACATTACCTTAACACAATAGTCATTAATAAACCTACAAGTAGATATTATGCAGTTATTGACATGGTTACAACAAATACTTTTTGGGTATCCTGTATTCTGCATTGGATTGTGTATTGTAAATATGTGTATTTTGTCCTGTTTATGGTATTGGAGGAATTTGTGGAAAGTGTATGACAGGTATTATAGAATACTTCCATATTTACATGCTATATAGAGATATAACCGCAAAACCCACAACACAACACATTTACAGATTTTACACCTAATTAAATGTAGACTGTAAGATGGGATATTATAATAGTAATCAAAAATGACCTTGGTTGTGTTGTTTTTTTTTTTAAATAAAGTGCATGATAACCGTAAGCTAATGACTTGTGCCATGTGTCTGAGGCACTCGTGATGGTAAATGTGTGAGTTGCCGAGATCTACAACAGAATAGCCTGCATAACCGCCTCGTATGACTGAGAGTGATGAGACCTTGTATCATTATATTGCACCAAAGTAGACGCGGCAGAAACATCTACACCAGTCACACTGGCTTCTCACAAACGGCATAGAAATTCCCAGAGATGTTATATTGTGTGGAGAACTGTACAATATATCGAGGAAAAATGTTTGGTGTCCAACCTCTGGGACACAGCTTTTGTACGAAATTGAACAAGCTGTCTCCATTTGTGGCTTTTATTAGCGTGAATTTTGTCCCCAAAGGTAGCATATGCCACACACACACACACACACACACACACACACACACAGAGGGCAAGAGTGGGCCACCTATGTCCTGTTGAGTTTTAGTGGCGCTGGATGAGTTGTTACTCTAAGTAATGTTCTGGACCAGCTCCTTAGTCACCGGATAGAGCGCCTCACCTCAGGTGGAGTACGCAACTGCACGTACAAACTGCACACTCAACACAGACACGCTCGCTCCCTCGTACTGTATGTCTGTGTGTCTGTGTGTCTGTGTGTTTTCAGCGTTTCATCATCGCATGGCTTTGGCTTTAAAGGCGTCACGGCATCAATAATTAAGTTTTTAATTACAGCGTACACAGACAGCGAGACAAAGGGGGGGGGGGGGGGGGGGGGGGGGGGGGGGGGGGAGAGGGAGGGGAAACGGCCTGCGTTAGCTTCAGGCGCAATCCATTCAATATGTGGTTCACTGCAAACATCTCTGGTGATCCTCTCTCTCTCTCTCTCACTCTCACTCTCTCTCCTTTCATTTCTGAATTAGTTGATGTAAATATTGACTCCAATCATGAAGAGCTCAACGCTCAGTGCTACACGTTAATATATGTTCTATCAGGATCAGCGTTCCCTGCGCTGTCTCCCGTCTCTCCAGCGCCTGTTCTTAAACAATGAAAACTTAATTTGGTGCAGTGGACATTTGGCCTGGCATCAATCAAAGACAATAAAACAGCTTTATATTTTACAGATTGCTCCCCCCCCCACCCCCCCGCCCATCTTCACCACAATGCAGCTTAATTAGAAACAGGGATGGGAACAACAAGGGATGCTAGTTTCTCTAAACAGACCAACCTTTGAACATGTAGGACAGTGAAACATGGAGTTAGTTCAGCTGAAACTCCATCCAGATGAGGTAAAACAGGCGATGGACCCTCAAGACTCACACGAAACTCATTCAAGACAATGAAAATGGAAATTCTTTGATCATGGTACTTGTTACTGCATCTGAGGAAAACCCCCCAAGGAGAACGCTTGAATTTATTCAGTGAACTTCACGACACTTGCATAAGGGATGTGACATATCTTCTTAACAGGAAGTTATATCAGGAATCACAGTACAAAAACCATCTAATGTCAGGTACAACATGAAATGAATGCTCAACTAATGATGCCGGAGAAGTATTATTATTTGTTATTGTATTAGTATTGTTATTATTGTAGTATTTGTTTATTTGTCATCATTATTATTATTATGATTATTATTATTAGTAGTAGTAGTAGTAGCAGTAGTAGTAGTATTAGGTTTTTCTTATTATATATTGTTATTAGGCGACTATGGTCTGAAAGGACAAAGAGGAAGTAGTCCTTTAAGTTGCCATGTGTGCGCTTCCCCAGCAGGTGTGTATGCTTGTGTGTCTGTGTCAGTGTGTGTGTGATAGTTTCCGTCCTGTTAAGCTCTAGCTGGTATGCGTTGTAAACCCTTTGATAAAGCAATCCCTCCAAACAGTGTGAGGCCAAGTACTCATTAATAATGTACATTACATTCTGCTACACACTTATTTATAGAAGCCTGAGTGGACACACACACACACACACACACACATACACACACACACACCTGTGTCACACGCCTGTGGTTGGGTAAACTGTGGTCTTTCAAAAGGTCATCCATCATCCGGAGTCAGAGACGGAGACGCAGAAGGGACGGGGGAGAGGATGGAAGACGACAACTGGCTGTGCGCGTCATGGAGCGGCGCCATCCATGACAACATGTTCCAGCTCCAACCGTTTCCTACCAGTGCAGCTTTCAATTGATGAACCAACCCTTATGAAGGTAAAAGAGCTAAAAGAGTGTCTGCTGGAGAAGTGTTACATATCAAACCCTGATTTTACAGCCGGTTCCTTTAGCTGTGGTTCACACTTGAATCCCCATATAGACATCTTCCTTTGCTTATCCCTCCATCAGTCCACACAGCCATCATGCTCATACATCCCCCCTCTTCTTTCATATCATCCTTTCATCCATTTATCTCTCCATCCATACATTTCAGGACAGAGAATCCAATATCGGTGTGCCCTGGGGTTCTTCACGGGATAGGGTGCGACTCAAAGGCGCAATAAAGGATGAGAAGTGATCGATGTCCATTGGTTGCCCGGACTGTCAGGCTCAGGCAGGTTGACCCCCCCCCCCCCCCCACCAGCAACTACCTCACACAGACACACAATAATACAGAAGCAAAGACAACACAACCTCACAAAACTCTTTCCTCCATCACTTGGATGATGCATTGAAGCCAATTTTGTCCTTGCTGCTTACGCATCTCATGGCACCAGTACTCGGAAAAACGATAAGAACACCGGGGTGTTTACTTTTACATACAAAGGACAGACACTTGGCAGGAGATGTGTTTATGAACATTCATAAATACACCCTCTCCATTACTAATAAGACAACAATGACGAGACCTTATAAAGGCAGAGCGCGGGCTGCTGCAAACTCCCTTCAAACATATAAAAGCAGTTCGGTCTCCTCGTATAAATTACAATCCCTGACCCATTTATATATAAAAAATGTGGTGGGTGGATTTTAGTCGGAGGGGGGGAGAGAGTATCTCCTCAGGGTCAAAGCTCTCATTATCACATTTTAATACTGCAAAAAATCTCAGCTCCTCAGTTACTGTTGTTATTGCACAAACCAACTATATTAACCATATCATCAGACAGTTATAGCATACACACTATCTATCTATCTATCTATCTATCTATCTATCTATCTATCTATCTATTTTACTGTAATATTGATTGATTTTGAACTAATTCCTGGTATTGGTTTCCATCAGATGCCACCGCAACTTGCTGGATGATTCATTTGAATGTGGCTTTTTCCATTTTCAAAATAATTCCAACCGAACCAACACCAACTTTGGGCTACAGGGGGCAACCGTAGTTATCTATGGTAGAGTATAGTTTTTTTCTACATCAACAGAAACTGAGCTTGTATATAAAATAAAAACAACAACAAGCTGAAACCATAACGGGATACAGTTTAGAAAGTATGTCTGGAGAAGGTTCTGCAGCCTGCAGCTGAAGCCCTCGAGCACAGTGATGTGCTTCAGCACTCTCCTTTGTTCTCGTCAAACAGCCGAGAACAGAAAGCTCATTTACCCACAGAAATATCCATCCATCCATCCATCCATCCATCCATCCATCCATCCATCCATCCATCCATCCATCCATCTATCTATCTATCTATCTATTTTACTGTAATATTGATTGATTTTTAACTAATTCCTGGTATTGGTTTCCATCAGATGCCACCGCAACTTGCTAGATGATTCATTTGAATGTGGCTTTTTCCATTTTAAGAATAATTCCAACCGAACCAACACCAACTTTGGGCTACAGGGGGCAACCGTAGTTATCTATGGTAGAGTATAGTTTTTTTCTACATCAACAGAAACTGAGCTTGTATATAAAATAAAAACAACAACAAGCTGAAACCATAACGGGATACAGTTTAGAAAGTATGTCTGGAGAAGGTTCTGCAGCCTGCAGCTGAAGCCCTCGAGCACAGTGATGTGCTTCAGCACTCTCCTTTGTTCTCGTCAAACAGCCGAGAACAGAAAGCTCATTTACCCACAGAAACCTTTTTTTGGTTCATCCTAACCCACCTCTTCTCTGCCCTCTGGCTGCTCTGTCCACATAACAACATGGTTTACGTTTATATAATTTATTCAGTTGTCATAGTTAGGATTTGTTATCGAATACACATGTACGTGATGGAAACCAACTCTGTGTCGCAGCGTGATGAATCTCCCTTCCTCGTCAACATTCAGATGGACCAAACGACAGCAGGTTCCTCTGAGTGGGATGGGTCTTACCTTCAAGGCGGCCGACCTCTTCCGCAGCAGCTGTTCAATGTTCCTGGCTGCTCTGGCCACCAGCTCCTCTGCGTCATTCTGCTCCACGGTGTACAAGTGCTGGTGTCTCAGAAAAATCTAGATACAGGAAGAAGAGTGTGGTATACAATCACACATGCGATTGCTTATTTAATATCTGCTGATGTAGGCTACTACATTTTTTTTTTATAAAGTTTCAGTCGACTGATTAATGCAATTGCCTGAAAACCAAGACTATACTTTCTCAGAAAAATCTATTGACATTATTTAATTTTAAATGAGCTGTAGTGCAACCTCCTTTGTGTATTTATGTATGTGAAGGTCTATATGAGTGTTGAATTTGGATCACGTGTGTGTGTGTGTGTAGTGTTTATACCTGAGTGAGGGTCTTTCCAGCGGTGGCCGTGTCTGCCAGGGTGACGAGCTCCTTCTGCATCTGATCCACCCATTCTTTAATCCTACAGCACAAAGCAACGCTCACAATCAATACCGTGGCTCCCGTCTAACCAGATTCGACGACACATCGCGGATATTTTTCACAGCGCGCAATTAAACTGTCAATCGAGTCATCTTACATTTGTCTTCTAACGAGACCATTCAGGCACACATGGCATCAAAACAAACAAGGCCAAAGGGAATAACTCTGATGGGTCAAACAAGAGTGTCATCACTGGTAACAAATACAGTGTCATCTAAATCAGCGCGTGTCACTGGGTGCCGGACAAATGCGATTACTTTTAGAGAGTTCAAACATGGAGTCAACCAATTGGACGACGTGTCAGCCGCTCTTGTGGCCGGTGATGGTGATGTGAGCGGACAGGGGAGAGAAAAGAGGTGGCCCGCACCGACACGCTTCTGTGTGTATCAAACAGCTGTGGGTGCATCAGGTCTGTCCTGCTGCACACAGTGGAGTACACCTTGCTCTCATCCTCCTCCAGTCATCTTGTCAACGCACAATAAGCTCACATGCATTGCAATATACTGATAGAGTATATCCGGCCTTGTCTGACGGATACAATTTTCCTTCTATCAAGGTTTTTCGCTCCTATACATCTCTGAACTGTTTCATGTACTCAAGTTACTATTACTATTATAATCACTATAATGTTATACTCATGCGAATATTAAGAACACAAGAAGACACTCTCATATAATTTTGCTGTTTCAACATTATAATGTTATGATAATCATCGCTTATATTCAACATATTTAGCCTAAATCACAATAGTGATTTCAGGGGGGATATGTAGGAGATTGAAAGCCAGGCCATCATGACCTGAACCCGTTATCATGACCTGTACTAAAGCCAAATGCATCATTACACCAAGTTACAGAAAACTTCTGGAATAAGTGGGAAATGGAGAAGAACACCACACACACACACAGTTATTGGGAAACACCCCCCCCCCCCCCTTTTGTAGATATGGGAGAGCCAAAATATCTGGTAAACAGGATGAAACCCAATCGGCTCATGGTGTAAATATTCAACATATTTAGCCTAAATCACAATAGTGATTTCAGGGGGGATATGTAGGAGATTGAAAGCCAGGCCATCATGACCTGAACCCGTTATCATGACCCGTACTAAAGCCAAATGCGTCATTACACCACGTTACAGAAAACTTCTGGAATAAGTGGGAAATGGAGAAGAACACCACACACACACACACAGTTATTGGGAAACCCCCCCCCCCCCCCCCCCTTTTGTAGATATGGGAGAGCCAAAATATCTGGTAAACAGGATGAAACCCAATCGGCTCATGGTGTAAAAAGGCATGTTGAGTTCTGCAATGTTGGGAAATATCTCTGACTACGTTGTTAGTAGGGCCGATGTGACTAAAAAGACCCCCCCATCTGACACCTGCGTCTGACTCCTGATTTCATGCACCTCTTTCTGCCACAACAGTAATGAATAGAAATAGGAGAGAGAAGGATAACAAAGGCCTGTGACACTATGCTACAAGTGACATTGTGGAAAATTGTATGTATGAGGTGCAACCAGGAACATGAGATGCTTGTAGTGGCAAAATACTTGTGTGCATGTCGGTGCATTAATTTACCTCACATGCTGCCATGCATGCACACACACTCTGAGCCAGTGCCATTAATATTACATGAGAATGACAGGCGTGCATGTGATTCAGATATCGTCCTGTTTTCACAGTACTACAGACTCAGCTGAGATTCCCACAATGGCAAAGCGATTAATATTCTCACTCGTATAACTGCAATAACCATAAGGAAAAAAAGAGGGGTATGCATGCAATGAACATTTTAGTGCAGCAGTGAAATAGAAGTCGTACAAATTGTAGTATTTTCGCAAAACGTCTACTCTGAGGCTGAGTGCAGCTGAGGGACATGATAAGATGTAAACAAAAAGTGGGACAAATAAATGGGAAAGATTCATTAGGGGCACAAAATTCACAGTGGATGGAAAAAAACAGAATACTGAAGAACTTTTGCACATGGGAGAAAATCAGAGATTACTGCACAGTATGAAGCTGTTCAGGGAAAAAAAAGTGCAGATGTTGTGTGGAGATGTTGGTGCAGGGTCAGGCTGTAGCTGCTCTTACACAATTCCCACAGCCAGATGTTTTAGTGGTTGCGGAAAACATTGCTGACTGTGGCTTGAAATAGCTTTGTGTCTATGTGAAGCTAATTATCATCTACGTCCAGCTACTGAGTGTTATGGCGATCTTTTTTCGTTGCTCCTCTTTAAGCTGCCAAACAATGTAAAGCAATGTGTTGGACACGATTATCAATATGTATTTATCATAAATAAATAACATGGCATCGAGCTGATTGAAAGGGATAAGGTATAGTGGACCTTGCCATATCAGCTATCAAAGCCTGAGGCAATGACAAGTCAGTTGTGAGTCTGAGTTTGTGTGTGGGTGTGCACACACACTGGCTTTGAGGGACTTGACATTCAGAGAAGCAGAGGGCCATCTCCCCCGAGTTTTAGCTTCTGTGAATTCGACTGCTGCCAGTGTAAATCTCTGCAATGGAAGAAAAAAAAAAAAAAAAAAACCTCATGCGGTGACAAATGGATGAGACAACCCAGGCTGTGACACAGTGCATGTGCATGTGTTGTGCTGCGCACCCCATATGGATGATTTGGACTTTTTTTTCCACAGCACTTTTTTTTTTAAAAAACATCTTTTTAGAACATTTTGTCAAACTGCTGAATAGCTGAGCTCATTTCTCGTGTTACTAAATCTGTGTGTTTACATACGCGGGGAAATGAAAAGGAAAGCAAAGGAGCAGGTTTCGCTGCTAACCCTAAGCTACGAGCCCATTTCTTTATATCAATGCTCACAGTAAACTGGTGTTAAACAACCAGATGGTCGGTATTATCCACATCAGGCACAGAAACGAAAATCTGCACATTACCCGCTCATCCTTAAATCATACTTTCCAAAATATCCCTTGAGGTCCCCACCTGGTTTGAAAGCAAGGCTTGATGTATACGATGAGGTGAGGCCTGCTGTCAGTCTCCTATAGTTGCTGTATGTGATGCCACATCACCCGCAGAAAAATAGAGAATAATTCCTCTCAGTTATGCTCTTTTAGTACAATCACAAACTTAATGAAGACCAGGTTCTTATCATTATATCGCCATCTGTTATCCACACGTAATAATATGTGATCAGATCTTATCAGTGGCTAAAATAACAACGTGATGATCCACACATGCCTATATAGCTGTAAAGTCGTTATTGTTGTGCTGAAGTAGCAAAATGTTTCTGCTCTGGTTGCTGGGCTTTGATTACTGCAGCGCTTGGTACTACACTGGGTAATTAAACACACACACACACACGCACGCACATGCTAATGGCAACTGGGTCAGACACTGCCCTACATTGTTTTTTAGATACAGGAATAGCAAATGAGAGCAACACAGCAAAGACAGGCGTGGAGACAATACAAGAAACACGGAAACAGATGTTGACGTGGTACCATTACTTTCAAAGTAAAAGTAATAAGCTAGTCCACAAGGTGTAAGTCGGTGGGAGTCTGTGTGAAACTACTGTGAAGTGGTCCAGTCTTGATTAAAAAAAGCAAAATTGGCAATGAAACGGTAACATTAACGCACCAAAACAAACCAAACGGTTAAAACCATGTGTGTATTTACAGGTACAACAGGTACAGGGGGTCCTCGATTTACGACGGAGATCCGTTCCTGAGAATGTGTCGTAACCGAATTTCGTAAGTCGGAACATACATTCATTGTGCCATTGTGCATACATTGTGCCACTAGATGTCGCTATAACACCACCCTACAATAAGAGTTTA
>JAFBJQ010002766.1:0-31022 GCA_016785345.1 Trinectes maculatus
TCTGAGCATCAGACAGACTGCTGAACGCTAATCACCGACCAACTGATCAGACCCCCTCTGCTGGGGCAACTGTTAGCATGTTAGCATACTGCCTTCCAGCTGACTCTCCTCACCAGTGTGACCTTTGACCTTAAAGACCTTAATCTAGGTGTCTTAATCAATTAGAAAATGTGCATTTCCTGAAGCAAATACAGTGTGAATGGTGTTGGATAGCTGCTGAAAATGCATTAAGTCTCTGCTGAATAAGTTGATCAGATGAGCTGAATAAAGATGGGCGTCAGTTGAATTAGCATAAAGGCAGTTGACGGATGCTGAAAATGGAAATAGCTGATTAATAAAATGAAAAGATAAGCTGAAGAGAGATGTCAATTATATTAGTATATGATGTCCCTGTTAGAGTGCATGACATCATCCAAGGGCATTTTCATTTTTTTAATTTATTTTTTCTCCAGAAAAGGTTGAATATTTTACATTGTATAAACTTTTGAAAGAAAAAATGTAATAAGTTGTACACATGTCCTGAACAAGCTGAATGTCCTGTGATGCTCCTACTACTAATAATAATCATAATAATAATAATGATAATACTAATTGAAAATATTTTTCACAGTTAAGTAAGTTAAGTCAGGTGTTTGATGAAAAAAACACCCAAATCCAGGTTTCCTCAAATGTGATTTTAATAACCTGCTCACAATAAGTTTGTCTCTGTCACTCCCTGTGCAGAATGAAATCAGCGGCTGTACTCAGACCTGCTGGGCCATCACCAAACCCTGTGTTCAAATTTAGTTTGAGACAGGACAGGTGCCATCAATTACTCTAATGCCACTGAGCTGAGGTTGGTTCCATTACAATTCAGCCCACTGTGTGTTCAGCCAATGGCATCTGGCACATCACAAACCCAGCTGTGTGTGTGTGTTCAGATGTCTGTATGCTAAGGCACTAAACCCAGTTGCCTCATTACCTCACATGCCATGTTCCTGGCACAGATAGTAATGGCCAAGGTGTGTGTGTGTATGTGTGTGTGTGTGTTTGTACATGTGGCTATGAGGAAAACCTTTGGTCCAAAATCATCATGGTCCACACAACAAAGGAATCTGAGGGTGAAAACTTTGTTCATCATGGATAAAGTTTAGTATGTGATGATTATAAAGTTAGTTAAAGAGTAAGGGATCAGTGAATGCATTATATCCCTTAGTCAGTATATATAGACACCTGTGTGTGTGTGTGTGTGTGTGTGTGAGAGAGAGGGAGACAGCTGATCGTGACAGCGTTTGGAGTGTTGTAAAATGTTTGCTATGACTTTTATACTCATGAATGTCATTTAATTGTCCTTTCCTGTGTGGTAAACCAGTTTCACAACACAGAGGGATATTTTTATGTATCCACTGTCCACATAGTCCTCATCAGCTTCTTCTATAATATAATATAATATAATATAATATAATATAATATAATATAATATAATATAATATAATATAATATAATATAATGCTGTGTTACATGGTCTAAAACTTGCTGCACTAGGGGGCGCTGTCTTCCCTGAGATCAGAAGGCTGCTCTGTTGAGTGACTGGCCAGAGGTGTTGAGCTCTGGCCAGTTAGGCCAATTAGAGTTTTGACAACACAGGTTGTCAAAACTCTAATTCTTATTCTTCATGCACGTCTTCACACTCATTGGACGAGTGTCTCCAAACTGTGCTCCGTTATCTCCATTTGTCCGATTCGCTGGGTCCTGGTCAACGAGCCTGGCCAGATAACACGTCTATACCCTGACTCCCTCTATAACCCTGCTTTAACAAAGACAGCAGAGGTGGTCACCCTCAGGAGAGCCTGATCAGAGCCTGGTCAGAGCCTGGTCAGAGCCTGGTCAGGTGGGTGCAGACTAAAACACTATGGTGTGAATGAAAAGAGCATCACATGAAGCTGTCACATGTGTTTTTTCATTAGAGTTCATTATCTGTCGCAGTGCTTTGTGTTTCATCATCCAGAGTGTGGGGGGCAGCAGCGTCACACAGGAATGTCCCTCGTCTCGGTGGACACTGATTAGGACCATGTCTCTTTGGACTGTGGTGGGAAAAGCTCAGTGAGTCATGAAGGTGTGCAGGTGTTTTCCTCCCCGCAGTCTGTGAGTAATGGATGTGATCGCTGAAGTTGTCACCCTGGCAACATGGCAGACCACAATGCACACACACACACACACACACACACACACACACACACACACACACACACACACATAGAGCGGTCCTCCAGCATCTGCACACTTTTTACTTTGCCTCTCTCCACCCTCTCCCAGCATCCTTTGCTCTCAAACTAAAAGCTCTAATCACTAATATGGGCAGCACAGCATCTGATGGTGAACCTGGCTTCTCAGGTGCCTGGCAGATTTGCTTCAAGGAACTCATTGAGGCGATAAGCACAATAATAAAGGACAAACATTTGATCTGCTCCTTCGATCCTCAGCCATTGTTGTTCAGCATCGCATTACAGAACCAGCAAAAGTCATTGGGCAAGATATCCAGTTTATACATATTTATCACCCACTATCAAACCTAATTCA
This sequence comes from Trinectes maculatus, assembly GCA_016785345.1. NCBI lineage: Eukaryota > Metazoa > Chordata > Actinopteri > Pleuronectiformes > Achiridae > Trinectes > Trinectes maculatus. The sequence continues at coordinate 2,560 of JAFBJQ010002766.1, forward strand.
TGAGATGAGCGTGTAACAAACACACACTCACTGATCCTTTAAAATCATCCTATTTTACCTTGGTTAAATTAGGTCACACTGGACAGTGTGCACATGTGATGTAGGACATCATTTGCATTGACACATGAGTGAATGCACCTTGTGAGGAGCCAAGCTCCTGATACCAAAATGTGATGTAATGATGTCACGTGTGAGTCTGCCTGTACTTCTCCCACGCACACCAGCAGCCAGATACTTCACACACGTCTATATCTGCTGTAAACAAACCCTCGAATTCCTTTTCTCCTTGTTAACAACAAACTGTTGAAAGAGTACACTGACGCGACGAAGCATCAGCCATCTGACACGAGGCGGTGGATTGCGGAGAGGAAGGCCACCTGTGTGTAGGGAGTCCTCTCCCTTTATCTAGATGCTGATGTGAGTCTGCTGGAAGATACTTAAGCATACCAAATGATAAACAGTCTGAGACACAGTGCGAGAGCCTGCAGCAGCTCTCAGGCTCATGTTAGAGGAAGTGCTGTGACTCATAGCTGAATCTGTCAGAGCCGCTCAGCCGTTTGGTATAATAGATCTTTAACAGGGAGAATATCCCACTGACTTTGAAAAGCAACTTTTTCTTAGTTTGAACAAAACCAAAAAGAATCAAGTCACAGATGCTTAAGTTTTTGTGTTGTTAATTTTTTTTGTCCTTCTCTCTTCCTTATGGGATGTAGTCTGATAATCTGCACCTAAACCACTGTTCATGTATTAGATTTCTTTACATTCCAACCGAAAATATCTCATTTACATTAAGGCAAGGGATTTTAAAAAAGTTCCCTGTAAATTTACACTGACAACGACTTGGATCTTTTCCAACCTGTGCTCCAACTCCCCCTCAAGCTTTCAAGAGTTATTTTTGTCCAGTGGCGAACTGTGAGCACCACCGCTGGGCCTTCACCTTAGTCTGAATCCCCGCCATACCCCTCATCCGACAATCCAGTTGCCCCCCCCCAAAAAAATGAAGCGCCAAAATGCGAGATTAACTCTTGTATACCCAACAGTTTTCAAACTGACTGTCACTCTAGTCTTCCGCCATTTAACTCCGACTATCAGCGCTTTCAATGAGACTCTCACCACTTCTCGGCAGACTGGTATTAGGAGCATTACGGCCACCAACTGTGCTGCATTGTATATTCGGACTGTCAGAAGGCCTCCGACCTTTTATTTTAGTCCCACCAATGTAAAATCAAACCGTGATTGGTCAATTTGCCCCTCACTCTCCAAACCAAGGTACACATCAACGAAAACTTTTGACTCACACACACACACACACACACACACACACACACACACACACACACACACACACACACACACACACTGATGATTGGATGCGAGGCATTTGTTGTGACAATTTGGTTAATTCCATTTTCATATTCTAGCACAAATCCAAAGTGAATAAATATACAAACACACACCCACACACAAATTAACACAATAGGAAAACTGACAGTCAACAAAAACAACTGCTGATTCATGTCATCAAGTTCGTGGTCAGAGGATGAAAACTAAATGTTTTCATCCTCTGACTGATTGATTGATTTAAAACCAGAACTCAACAGTGGCCCGTGCAGATCTGTGTATACGCGCCACACTGATCATCATCATCACTCATCATCAGAGGTGGAATCTAAAAGAAAGAGTTGTGCGGGCATTTCACGAGGCTGACTGAATTGAGAAGATGATTGTGTGTGTGTGCGTGTGATTAGGAGGAAGCCTGTTTTCCTAATGTACCACATACAAACACTTTACTGGTTGTTGAACACTGCAGCCTTTCATTAAATGAAGCACTCAGTGGATGAGTTACAGTAATTGTCTGCCTGCCTGTTTTATATATATATATATATATATATACGTACATTCTATATGTTTAAGTGTGTCTTGTATGTTGCCAGCAGCTTCAGGTGATTACTGCCTCCCTCTGCAGTGCATCTCTCAGTACAAGGTACTTATGTAAAACACTCACTGCCAGCAGCTGTAATAGCAAATCACCAGTGATTCATCAAACAGCAGAGTCTCTATGATGAGAACAGACACGTTGTTGGGAGAATATCAGCGTTCCAGAGCTCTGTAAAAACTTTCCCTCCTGCTCGCTCTCCTTCACTTCATCTGTGATTAGATTACTGCAGTTTGATCCAGCTGAAGGCTGAAGTACAATCAGCAGTTCCGACTCCTCATTTCCACTGTGGCTCACCGCAGCAACATCTATCTATCTATCTATCTATCTATCTATCTATCTATCTATCTATCTATCTATCTATCTATCTATCTATCTATCTATCTATCTATCTATCTATCTGTCTATCTGTCTGTCTGTCTGTCTCTCTGTGTGTGTGTGTGAGTGTGTGTGTGTGTGTGTCTGTATATATATGTGTACACATATATATATATATTTCTCATGTCTCATTTTACGTTGACTGCATCAATCCTGAATCATGAGTTTATATTCAAGACCAGCAACACCTTGTTTAGAACAATTCTAAAATAGATTGTGAGTAATAAATGTTCTAATGTGCTGGGTAAGAACAAAGAACCAGCACCAGCTCCTCCTAAAACGAAGACCGCTAATCCTCTTCCTCGTTTTCATTCCCTCCTGAACCTGTCCAGGTGTTTTCCTTATTATCCATGAACGTCCCCGTCCCTGTCTCTTTACTCCAGATTGTTCCTGACGTTCTCATTCTCTGTCCGTCTCCTATCTATCTGATTCTCTCTGTACAAATCCTGACATGCTTGACATCCTTCTCCTTCCCCTCTGGCCTTGACAGCAGTAAACAAAAACAACAACCAGCCGTGAGGTCAGAGGTTAATACAGGTGGGGAAAAAACTGCATATAAGATAAATAATAAGAAGTAATGATATGATGAAATGATAATAAATAAAAACTAATATTAACAAATATTCTGACAGTGTGAATGTACAACAACTTCTTGTTGTTTTATGTGCAAAGGCTCTAACCATGATGTACACAATATATCAGCTTTAATAATAGCTGTCAGGTGATTGGCATTTAGTTGGGTATGATGTAAAGCAGCGGCGACAGGAAAACACTCAGCTCTAACACCGTCAGATAATGATGATGGAGGAAGGCTGATAAAACTGAATGGATGCTCATGGTGATGGATGACGCAGACAGTGCACTTTTCAAATCTGTGTCGGATATTTTCGTTTTGAACAAGAACTGAGTGTCTGTGAACACTCTCATCCGGAAGTGGCGCCCACTACCAGCCTGAGTCACCCTGAGTTAAGAGATTATTAAGTACCACCCAAACAGTACAATGTAATTCATCCCCTCAGTAAAACACCACATGTACATATTTGACCTCATTATCATTTGATGTTATTATGATGTGTCAAAAAGTCAAAAAATACACAAACACAGTGAAGACGGCTCACCTGACTGCATTTGTTTTCTTTTGCATGAACTATTGTGAAAAGTATGCAGTACTGTTTAAAATGATTTGTAGCCTACCCATTGTAAAGTAAATGCACCCCTTAATTGTGCGACTGTAGTCTGGCTGCCAACTGTTGCTTCCTATTCATCATACAGACAGTGGTATCAATTTTCCCCTGAAACACTGACTTTATAAAAATGACAAACTCTTTCTTTAAAATATTCCAGAAGCAGGCCAGATATTTTATGGTAGTAGAAGTGTAACTGTAATTGTTATGGCCTGCTGTGTAGTATGTTAATGTTTGTTACTGTCCTGGCCACTAGTGCTACCACACACACTCATAGACTCAAAGTTGCAAGAACAATGCTGACACAGCAGATACTCAGGTCAGAGGAAATGTCCTTTGTTCTTCGATCACAATATCAAACCACATGTATTATTTAGTATATGTGATTGGTCTTGGCCTTTAATCTGGCGTTTCCTCAGCTGGGTGCTGTGAACCTGTGTGAGTGGACACCACCTGACTGTCTGAATGATAGTGCTCTTCTCCATCAGCTGATCTCAGATGGAAGTTTTCACACAGACGTGTGTCGGATTACTGTTCTACCTGTGGAGATCGTTTCGTAGCCTTGTTGAGAGTCAGAGTCAGAAAGTGTGTGAGGTTTGAAGGGCATCTAACAAGTTGGGAGGATCCAGCTACACAGCTGTTGCATCATGGGAAATGAAACATGCAAGTGTTGTTAGAGTTTGAGGTTCAAAGCTCAAACTGCTTCATAGCTTTTGAAATTCTTTTCTTTTCCTTTTACAATATTTGCATGTTACATTACGTCGTCCTTAAAGAAAATGTTTATGGTTAATAACAATAAATAGAGTGAACATCATATGTTAGTGAGGGGATCTACAGTATATCTGACATTATTAATATTATAAAGGTCAGATGTGTCTTGTCTTATGCAGCATTCGGACAAAAATAATCAGATATAGAAAAGAAAAAAAACACTGGGCTGGCACAGGTACAAGAGTATGAGGTGATGAAAACATCAGAGGTTCATTTACAAGCATGGGGAAACAAGGATAGTGGGTAGAATACAGCACAGTTCACTCATGCACTCGTCTCTGATCATGAGATGAGATGAGATTGCTGAAGTTACTGTTGAGGCAGAGGAGTAAAGGTGTGTGGACTGTGCACATGTCTTTGCCTGGTTTCCATCTGGTTAGTCCTGTTCAACAAAACACTGATCATCCAGAGTCTGAGAGCTTCCAGGAACATGTGGATGCATCCAGCTGGATGCATCTTAGACCTGAAATAAGCACTGATGTTCACAGGAGTAAATGATTGGATTGTCAGAGTATATTGGCGCCGAAATCTTAGCTTTACCACAGCCAGCTGGGGTGGTGACGGGTGCAGCAGCTCTATCACAGCTGAAAGAGCTGTTTAATAGAGTGTCTCCAGATCTTTGGAGAGCACTTGGAGGACCAATGACAATTCTCACCTGGGTGGATACAGATATATTCATGTTCTGTTCATGGTTTTCTTCCCACAGACAAAATGGAAAGAGGAGATTGCGCCAAGAAATTCACAGCATGAGGAAAATGTGTTTCTGTCTTTGCAGGTGCTGAAAAGAAGGAAGAACTCAAATGGACAATTTAACACAATTCCCATACAATATCCTCTAATGAAACACGCTTCTATGACTATATGTTGTCTTGTTTAGGCTTTGACATGTACAACTGACATGTTGGTGAGAGGAGCTGAAGGAGAGAAGAAGATAACATCTAAACTAATGTGTCTCATGGACTATCAGACATGTGGAGCCACAGCATGGTTTGCTTTATCCTCCTCTAGGAATCTGGAACATGTGTAACTGACTACACACAGTTTCAGATGACAGTGTCTTAAATGCCATGCTACTTTACTAATATGCAAGAAACTCACAAAAATGTCATAGAGACTAGAATAATCACTCTTGTTGAATAAAGTCAATCCCAGCTGCAAACGCCAGCTGAGAGAAAAGCAAACACATCCTCAACATATAGAAAAATCTTTAAAAGTCTTGCTCTCTGCACAACTGTTGTTAAAGCACAGTCAAACCACTGGTGTTCAACCATAAGGGAATAGCTGGGGCCTGACAAGATGGATCCTCACTTACTCCTATGTGTTGGGGTTACACTTGAGAAAATAGGAGGCTAATAAGCAGGATGTGTAATGTTGCCATTACTAACAGATAGCTACTGTAGTGGGCAACAATTAGTGTTTAAGTAACTTCTTAAGCTAAGCGTCATAGACTGTTCTGCTGCTACTGCTGACTGTGGAGATACGCTGATTAAATGTCAATAAGTAACTTTGTCATCATGTCTTAAACCAAGACAGGATTTTTCATTGCCCACTTTATAGTAAGTCGCTCCCTGTGTCTGTGCACCGAAGGCAAACACAATGAAACGATCCCTCTTTTCAAGTCTTCTTTCTGACTTGGCTTAAGTGAAGTAAAAATATCAATGACCACTACAGTGAATGAGCCAAACAAAATCAACTGGCATATTAATTAGTACAGAAAAAAAAGAAATTGGCTCTTGGGTACCAGAACTCCAAATGGATGTTTAAACAAGCCATTTGATAATTGGAGCACAGATGGTGTGTAACCATCAACCGGCCAGGGAGGATCTGAGAAACACATTTAATATGCAAGCACATCTACTGGAGTTGAATTTGGCAAATCGCATGAAAGATCTCGTTCTCAAACTTGTATTGCGCAAACAAACAATCATTGGCTTAGTTAACAAATCACATTCTGGGCCAAAACACACTTCTCCTGACACCAAATGTGTTATTTGATACACGTCAAAACAGCCAGCCTTATTATCTTCTATGTAAACCCACACACGGTCCTATTTTCCAGCTTTGACACAGTCAACACTTGAAGAAAGTTTTCTTTCAGACTTGTACCTTGGACTGGCACATCCCAGCTACTGCACCTACAGTCCTCTCTCCTCAGATGATATCGTGTGTTCTTCTGTGGGCTTGTAGATGTCACAGCAGATATGGAGAAACGTATTGTGTAGGTAAGAAAACAACAGGAGCTCTGTGAGCTGCAGGCACAGCTGCAGATGGTGGAAGAGTGATAGTGGGAAATAGTATAATCGCAGATATTTCCTGCTGAGCCACAGATGACGAGATTGAGCTTCCTTTAGAGAGGAACGTGAAATACTAGAACAATAGCAGGCACATAAGAACAGCAGCTCAAACACCTCCATTGTACTTTAATCAAACATCATCTCCAGTCTACAGGTCATTCAGAGACTGAGACTTATGTTTGTGCAGAGAGTTTGTGTGACCACTCTTTATATGTGTGCAGCAACACGACTCTTCTCTTAAGAGTGTTCTCTCACTCGTTCATTTACACATTCATGTCACCATGGGACCCGAGTCTTTGTGTGACATATGCCATATTGTCCATGTACCAAATATAAATGTGCACAGATATGAAACAACAATGGTTTTGTGAGGGAATGTGTGTTTTGGTGTTTTTGTGTCTTTTCTCTCTGTCATTTGTGATGTGTGATGTGACTGTGTTGTGTATAAAGTATAATCAACAAATTACTTTCCCGGCACAAACCCCTGTGTACACAACAAACCAGATAAAACTGAATCTATCCAATAAATAGTCCATAGTCCAAAAGTGACTGACAGACGTCCCCATGCCCAGTGCCACAGCAGTAGCAGGAAAAGAAAATGATGCAGCAGAGAGTATTTTTCTTTCACTTTCAGCTCTGTACATCACCTTCTTTCTTCCAATATGACTCGACCTGACTCTTTACTCCGTTAATGTTCAGGTACGGTACATTAACGGTGAGAAATGTTGCTTTACAGGGAGGTCAAAGGTCACCTCAAGAATTCTGGATTGGTATTCATGGACTCTGTGTTTGCCAAAGGAGACTTCAGCGAGGTGTGAGTGTACTGACCTGAGCTCCTTTGTGTTTGTTTAATATGTTTTCTTAATTTCCTCCGTCCCTTGTGTTGTGTTGCGAGCAGCCCGGTGAAGTCACCCTATAAGTAGACTTGAACAGACTTGACTTGAAAGATGGACTGTGCAAATAAAGAGAGTAGGATATACGTATATCTGCAGACCCTCGACGATCAATTGGACCTGGGACCCGTGGTTACCATGGAAACTCTTGTGCTCATTGTAAAGGATTGGCAGAGGTGAGGAAACAGAGAGAAATCAGAGAACAGTGGAGAGAAGGCAACAAGGAAAGTGTATGTAGGAAATAAGATGGATGGTCGAAGACTGTTTTTCTAAAGCACACGTATTTAGAGCCGAAAACTGTCTTTCAAAGCTTTGAATCCACAGACTGGTTGAAAACTGGTTTAGTTCTTCCACGATTCTAATAAATTCTTATTCCACTATTAAAAGTAACAGAAATGTCAAGAAGCCACAGTGTTTAAAGCCATCATCCCTAATAGCTCCAGGGATGAAGATGTTGCTGTGAGGGGCTGATATTGTGTCTGTCTCGTTGGTCTAGTTGGAGATATGTTCGGATGCTATGTAAAAAAAAAAAAAGCAGATTTACTTTCTCTAGGACTCACAGCTCCACAGTGACAACAAGGCAAGATTATTTAGGCTGCAGCTTGTGTCTGAAATCCATGGCGCCTGACATATTATCCATCCATTAGCGTCTTTGCTATTAACAGCAAAACTTGCCTGTGTAACATGCGAAGGCTCTTTGTCAGGCACCCAAACTCTGCAGAAGCTCTTCTGCTCATCCAAGAGCGTTTGTCCCTGAAACTCATCCAGCTTTAGCCTCATGTTTCCAGCTGTAATGATGCTTGAGATCGACCTTTTCACTGTGAATGTGTCCCCACAAACCAGACACAAAACCAAACAGGAAGAAAATGTGATATTTCTCATTGGTTGCAGTGCTGTGGCTAGAACACAATACTCTATGTACTGATGATAGAGTTGAATTCTTTCTGTAGAAATTCATTATATTATCATCTCAATGTTCATCTTTGATTATTTCATTTCTCACAAACAACTACCTCACTGGTTCTTTCCAAGGAGCCAAGTCACAAAGTGGTGTGTATAGAGTTTCACACTGATGTAATGCTTCGTCTATCCTGACTGAAACCTTGCATGAACACAATTTGTCTGTCCAGAAGCGAACTAAGCAAAGCAACCCAAGCAGAACCTGCTTTATTCCAGTTGAATGCATATAGGTACAAATGGCGCTTGCAACAAAAACACTCCCTCACCTCTTCACCGGAGTCATCCTGTAATCACTGAGACGAGTGATGCTGAAATCACTGCGGATTTCTTCAAAGTGCAATTGCAAGGTGTGGAAGAAAAATACACATAGAGAAATAGCGGCAGATACATTGAATGCTGTTCTCAACTGCAACACGCAGAGTCAAGATTTCTGCGATTCCTTCTCTAATCAACACTGTGATTTTTTTTCCTGATTAGTTTAATCGTAAAAAGAATGACAGAAACCCCAAACCTAATGGATTCATGAGTGAACTTGCTCCATCTGTTTCTTCTCACACAATGCTTCCTACTTTCAGCCAGACAGTGGTATTTACAGCTGAAAAAGTCTGTATGAGCTGAAAAATACACACATTATTTCAAGCAATGTGCGTCTGCAGAAACACTGTATGGAAATAATTGCAGTCTCCTGCGCAGCTCATAGACCAATTTAGCCCCGGGATACTAAGAGCAAGCCATAAATAAAAGCAGTTAAGAAACAATTGTCCCGACTCAAGGAGGTTTGCTGCATCTGTCTCAAAGCCATGCTCACAGTATGAAACACACACACACAAAACAGATACACATAGCAACAGCTGCATGACCAATCACATTCATCGGCATGTGTAGCTCTGCGTCAGGAACGGTCTCTACTGATTTTCTTAACGTCATTAAGCTCTAAATGCAATGGGTTCATTACGCTGTTCACTCAAGCGAATGCCGTCTAAGTTGTGTGAATTGTGTAAAATTGTGAGTGCGCAGACTTACGTGAGAACATGCCACGCGTTCATATGTGTGGACATTTGCATGTGTTCGCGTATGTGACGGGCTGAAGAGGCAAATAATGGACTTTTAATTTACCCAATTATATGTGAGTGTGAGTGTGTGTGTGTGTGTGTGTGTGTGTGTGTGTGTGTGTTTTGGCTGTGTGTGCAGGCCTACTCCTGTGATTGTTGTGAATGGGTAGCAAGGGGGTCATTATGCTGTGGGAAACATCTGCGTTTGCTGCGCTTTTATTTTTTTTCTTAGTTAACGTCCAATTATCATAATCTCTGTAGACACATGCAGACACAGGCACGTACACACAGACGCACACGCATACAACAGAACTCACATTAGTTGCAACTCCAGTTAAAATGAGTGAGAGAAAACAGCTATGGAAGAACTTCCCAATGTGGTCTTGGCACTTGCCGTTCGTTTCCCGGGCCAAATCAGTATCTAAATACATCTGTGTCATTTGCTGCAAGTTTTTAAAAGACATTTAATGGAGGACACAAGACAGACTAAAATCGCTCTCCACCCAATTAATCGTCTATCGAATGTCCTGGCATGTATTCCCATTTAAAGTATGCCAACGATCAAATGATGCCCAGCTGCTTGACCTGCGACTTCAGGAGTAAAGCCAGTGCAACGAGCCAAGTGCTCGAGTCAACAACACATGTAATAGTGCCCATTTCCTGTTTGATCGGCCAGTTTACATACAGAGTCAATGAGAGGAATCTTACAACAACAACGGAAATTCCTGTTCAAATTCCTGGTTGATCTGTCAACACTGGTATTGGCTCTCAACAGCAAGTGTCATTCACTCCCTCAGAAAACAATCATGTAGCTGCAACAGACGATAAGCTGCCCATGCATTGGTTAACAGTAGAACCAATCAAAGTGACACTGCAAATAAAGAACTTAATCAAAAGGTAATTGAAAGTGTAGTCTGATTTCATGCTGCACATCTAAATGGTATCTGTCTGTCTGGTATTTTTTATATACTATGGTGTAACCACATGTGCTTCAGGTCCAGCTCCTGTAAATGATATTAGATAGTGAGCAATGAGGATAACATTTATTGTTAGAGAACAGTTATCCATGTGGAAAACATGGAACAACAATGTATTTAAGTTTAGATCAGGTCCCTGCACTAAGGGGAGGGTTCGTCGTTTATTTAGGCCAACAGTCTAATAAACAGGGACCTGCTAATTGTTTTGGTAGTTATAGTAAAACCTTAATCATACTGAGCCCCTGTGTTAACTGGTTACTGTCTCATCTTCACCATACCTGTCAGACACGACAGTTTCAACATGTCAGCATGCTGGGGGAAAAAAGACTCTCCTTTGATAAAGAACTGGTTCAGTAACAGTAGCATTGTGTTTTTAATAAATGTGATATTTGACAGCGATCAGGGCAGCTCCTGGAGCTGGGAGAACATTTCCCCTTTTCTTTAGTAGCTGTGTTGTGAGATCACAGTGTTGGGTCCAAGCATGTTACCAGTTTGCTTATGACTGAACTGTGAGCTCAGTGGTTTACCTACTCGCCCTGTGAATAATACAGTATCAGACCCAGGCCTATACTGAGAAGATCAGTGGTTGAATGTCACTGTGTCCCTCCCTGGTGTGAAACCACTCACCCAGCCTGTGTGATTGGTGCCACTGAGAAAAAAGTCCAGCCACCAACACCTCTCCAGCTGCCTCATATAACCTAATGTATTTTTAAATATTTCCTTAAAGGTCAAGATAATTTGTGATTTCACGGTAGCTTGCATCCCTAAATACAGATGCCATTCTCTCCTCTGCTCATCTTGGCCAAGACAAGAAAAACAAGGACTTGTGAGTCATCCTTCGATTATTTACCCATTCATTCATCCATCCATCCATCCATCCATGCATGCACACCCGTCCCCCGTCTCCTTGTCTCTCTGTCCATCTCCTTCTCCTTCACACCTCTCTGAGCCTCGCGCCACTTTCTCCCAAAATCCAATTAGTGCGAGCTGACTCCATTCCCTGCAGGAGTGCTGAGAGGAGAGGCACAGAGCGAGGGCCGGGTGGGAAAACCTGCCTGCAGAAACCCTTAACCAGAATTTTGAGAAAAAAGAGAAGGTGACAACAAGAAAGAACGGAGGAGAGGCTACTGGCAGAAATCCTCTGACTATACACTCTCTGCTTTCTATTGTCGTGTCAGATCTTATACCACAGATATGTCATGCAAAATGAATATCTTCAAACAGTATTGAATTTTGGAGATTAGAGATAAGAGTTTTAATTTCAAGATGGATCATCAGCAATGTAAAGCCTGGTCTTTTGATTAGTAGGACAAATACCAGCAGTAATAAAACCTTCAACTGATATTATTTGCAAGGGCAAAACTTGACCATACTCAGCGTATATTTGTGTGTTTGATAACTTGTTATGTTTTCACAGCAGTTATTTAAAGCTTTCAAAACCGTGTCACAGGCTCCTGGTTATACGCTTCCACTATAACTTCACACACCACTGACATTAAACAAAGTGAGTTTACTTATAGGTCTGATTACTGTAAGCTTTTATGGGTAATCACATTTTTCTGCGAGATGGGGATTACTGCATTACTGCACAGGCTCTTTTATGCTCCCGTGATGCCTTAAAAGCATCCGTTATTTCAGATAGTGTTGAATTTAACCATCCATTTCCTGCACTCTGCTATTTTACTAAATAAGTCTAGTGTCGGTTCAAATCTATTTCAGCACACTTGCACTGAAAAATGTTACATTTCTTATCATACTGCAAATAACATCTCCATTTCTGTAACAACAACAATAACGGCTACATTTTACTGTAAATGCCAAAGACTGGATGAAGATGGGGGGGCGGGGGGTTGGGGTGTGAGTGTGTGTGTGTGTGGAATCTCAGTATGTCAGTATCTCCAGCACATCAGAGGGTCTACTTCCTGCAGAGACTAAAAAGCAATCTGCCTCTGCACCCTTTAGAGCAGTGCTTCTTAACCACGTAGGGCCCACGCTTGGGCCGCGAGCGCCACCTAGAGAGCCGTAATTTTTTTTTGTTTTGCACCTGTCGGCCGTCAGGGCCATGGAACAAAGACAGTATCGCTGCAGCCAATAGCAGGGGATCTGCCCATAACGCAGGTGGCTGCGTGCCAATCACAAACAACATTCCGTGAATTGCGATGCGACCAGTGGATCGGGAATCTAACGCGTCACCATGCGCCTGCGCACATTTGGAAAAGTCCAGCACGTGGCGTCAGAGCTCGAGACGCGACGTAAGGACCGGACACGAGCTGACACTGCGCGTGCTCCACACAGCAGAGTGATACACGTGTGTGTGTATGTGTGTGTGTGTGTGTCAGCGTTTGATTTAAAGGGTTTAAAGACTTTGCCTTGAGTCAAACATGGCAGCTCTGTCTCACCTGAGCTCGTCCACAGTGGAGGAGGAGGAGGTTCTGACTCTACAGGTGGAGACATGGAGCTGAGATCCAGGCCTCATGGAGAGTCTGGCAACTTCCTCACAGAGGAAACACAAACACAAACATGAGGAAGTGTGACACCACCTCCCTGACTGCATTGTTTGTTGTACGTATTTTTCAGTGATGAGTCCAAATACCATTCCACCATGACTGATGGTGATATGGGAGGAGTCTGCTTGAACCTGGCAACCAGCTGCTACTGTCCAGACTGCACAGCCCTGCTGACTCAGCGCACTGCAAGTCATCAGAGGAAGGTAGGGACCAGATTGATTACTTGTTTTTACACATATGTGTGTGTGTGTGTGTGTGTGTGTGTGTGTGTGTGTGTGTGTGTGTGTTTGTGTGTGTGTGTGTCTCCCTCATATATTCATTGTGTTTGCTTGTTCCTCCAGCAGAGATATGAATGCTCAGTGTGACCCTCATAATAACCAAGTGGCTCTGAATAAAATCACCATGGGATCAGGAGACAAGTCTGACCTACCTGATCCACCAGTACACAGTCAGTGTTATCTGCCTAATCACACCTAATCGAACACAGTTTCCATCTTTTAATTTGGAAGATTTCCAATGGCACATACGGGACATATTCCTATATGTGCTTCTTATCCTTGCTATACAGTTTATACATTATGGTACATACGAACTGTACTTCCACAGAACAAGTCCTAGATTGTTTTAAACAATTCTTTACCAATAAACGGTGGTGTGAATGTCTCAAAGTTGCTGTGGCAACGGTGACCTCTTTATTTCATATTGAGTCATGCTGGTATCCACCAGATGAATTAAAACATCAGGTGGATAACCATAACAAAACCTTAGAAAATAATCAGTCTCCTTCATGGGACAAACAACAGCCAGATCTCCACACTTATGTAATGTGCTAACAGTCCATACAACGGCATGGTTTAAACTACCAACACTTAAATAGATGTAGAACACAGAACCTGTAGCATTCAGGCATATAGTTTTTGTTACTGTTGTTGTTGCTGTTGTCTTTTTCCTTGAAAAGAAATGATGCCTGAAGCTTTTGGCAAGTGTCTAGGTGATTAATCGGACTGCACAGAGCTCCCCGTGGATCGATCCACCACATTCTCACATTTGCAGTAAAATTCCACTACATCACTAAACCAACGCTGTACTGCAGCATTTCCCCTCTAATGTCAATTTATGTATTCTCCACAGGCATTCACCAAGCTGTATTTATTATTTATTTATTTTTATTATGTTTTTTTTATTGCATGTTATACTGTTCACACAGTCACATACATTATTATTCAGACTTTAACATTTGCCATATTTGATTTATTCTCCTCCTGTGAAACACTGAGCCCACAGTGACGACTTTAAGTCTTTGTGTGTCTGTTGCACATTAAGTCTCCTAAGTAGCCAAAGATCTGGAGACACTGTGAACTCATCATCACCTACAGGAATAGAGAGTATTCTCTTATTTTCATATGTTTAGATGAAGTGGTTGTTGTAAAGCTCTCAGCCAGGTAAAGGCTTAATACACTGTGGATCACTGATGTTCTGTCACGCTCAGCAAGGTAAGCAGTGTTTGACCTGTTAAAGCTGAAGCAATATCTCCCCTTACATTTGATTTCTGCAGTGTTCCATAAGGGAGCTGATATTGCCTGTTTGCTTTCGCTGTGTAATTTACTGCCCACCGCAACGGTCTGGAGACTCCAGCTCCAGTAGCAGCTGTTACAACTCATCCTTTCTGTCCGTTTTCATGGGTGAAGGACTTTCAGCCCTCTGTGATCAGGTATGACATTGCACACACGTTCACGCTCCCAAATGTGTATGGAGACTGAGCAATTTCTTTTATAGTCTTTTCTTGCTCCAAGGCAGCAGGTAATGAGTGAATTACATATACAGGGGGTCCTCGTGTTACGACGGAGATCCGTTCCTGAGAATGTGTCGTAACTGAATTTCGACGTAAGTCGGAACATACATTCATATGTAAGGTAGATATTAAGTTGTGCCACTAGATGTAGCTATAACACCACGCTAAAATAAGAGTTTACTCGGGTGAATTGCCTTTTGTCCCTCTTGACACACCGTAGGGGTTGATATCGCGAGTGTAATGTGCATTTCCTTTAGATTTCTGATATCAACCGTGTAGACCCTGTGTTGTGAATAAACCTACGGTATTGCCACGATCCCGAACGCATCTGTGTCCCCCGCCAGCCGGCCATTTCACATAAGTAAACACAAGGCAGAGTATCGTAGCTGTGCTCTGAGAGACAGAGAGAGCGCTCACCAACTAGTTCCTGTGCGAAGTCTGTACATATTTACGGGGCAAACCGCTTAAGCCGAAACAAGGAAGTTCATGGGAGATGTGTCGTAACGAAAACGTCGTATCTCGCGACCGTCGTAACTCGAGGGCCCCCTGCAATCTAATCGTCTGTGTGAAAGTTCGGCATACTGTTACTCTGTACTGTATTGTAGTGTGTGTGTGTGTGTGTGTGTGTGAGCATGAGCCTGGCCACTGGGGTAGGTGTTAACCGTACAGCTATGATGTGTGTGTAGTTAAGGCTATTTGTCATTGAATAAATACTACAACCAGAATCTCATCATCCCATTGCTCACAAAGTCAACCATCATCATCAATAAACTTAATTATACCACTTTCATGTTTCACATCTATTGTTTTTACAACTCCCAAGCCATTTAATCCTGCTCTGCTTTGTACTTATCAAATTCGACTCAACTTTATGATGATGTTGGTGTTGTGGATTTGAATATCCCATTCATATGAGTGATGGTAATGGGAGGATATTGGGTGAATAACTCATATGCTGAAGGATTATGTCTCATTTGTTGGTCAAGAAAGTTCCACTACTTTTAACAGAGGACACATGAACAGGGGACCTTTGTTGGCAAGTGTGTTGTTTTGTGTTGCCTCTAGCAGAGAACACACCCATCCACATCCCATCAGTCTGTGGATTAGAGTCAAGCTCTTCTACTGGGAACTAGTTGATGCTTGTTTCAACCAAGTAAATCAGATTTGATTCCTATCACAGTGTACAGACAGCTGGCAGAGAGAGCGAGAGAAGCCAGAGGAGAGGAGAAGGAGACAGAGGATGAGATGAGAGTTTATTAAAGGCACCCTTTAATAGAGGGATGAATAGTTGACCAACCAGTCACAAGAGGCACAACTGCTGTCTGATTGCAGCTTGTAAATACGAACCGAACCATGAGAGAAAGAAGGAGGGAATACTGGGGGATGATAAACAAAGGAAAAACAAAGGAGTGCAGGGATGAAGGCAGGAATTCACATTGCTGACATGATGAGAAGAGAGAGAGGGTGGAGAGCTGCATGATGGATGGTGATGAAAAGAGACACCCAGAGAGACAAACAGTGAGGAAGAGACAGTTATAATTAGATAGATAAATACATGGGATCTTCCCCACTGTAAAGAGCTCTCTGTTAATGCCCACTGTAGAGACACACACACACACACACACACACACACACACACAGACATCTGGCAAACGGAGATCTTAAGCATTACTTTCCCATCATTGTTGAGCTTCTCTTTTACTTGGCAGCTTAGCATCATTTCTAAAATAAGTTTGGAGTCACAACCTTGTGATGCTCATGGACGCGACATGGCAGCGGTGGGTGTGGTAATATCTCAGGCCCACTAATAAGACTGGGATTTGTGTGATTATGTTCTGATTTCTGATAGCAATACTTGAATGGCCTGTGAAATGAAAACAGCATACATTCTAACAGTTCAATGGCTCATCCTGTTCTCTTTTTATTCACTTTGCAGCAAATGATAACACTTTCTCAAAATGTATGATTTGATTGATTGATTGATTGATTGATTGATTGATTCTAAAACATGAGGTTAACTATATCTTTGTGTGTGGCTGGAAAGCCTGGAGTGTTTTTCTTCTAATGCCATAGTTAATACATTACTCTGTGGCACAAACACTGTACCACAAATCAGAGGTCCATATCAAAGTTTGGTGTTGTGACTTCGGGCTCATCTTACTGACATGAGCTCCGAATGAGTAAACGTTTCAGATAATAATCAAGCAGATTGTGATGTCATCAGTATTAGAACTGAAAAACCTGTCATTCAAGCATTTCTAAGAGATTCCAGCTCTTTTATACTGTCGCAAGCAGCTGTGGAGCTGATGATGGCTGTTGATGTGTGTTTCTCAGGTCTGGCTTAGTTCCCTCCTCTGATCAGTTCTTTGAAACAGTGCACAGGTTTTCCATATATCCATTCAGATCCACAGAGATTTTTACCTTACTATGGCAGACCTTCACCAGTCTTTACTGTATTATTATATTATATTCATTTCCCTGTCGTCTTTTCTCTCTGGCCACGCATTCTTTCAGAAGAATCTTGTCTTTTTCTGGCCGATCATTACCTCCCCTTTATGTTTCCTGACAGTCGCCACCTTGACTCAGAATAGCCTGAATGAAGAGCTTCCACTCTTCAACTCATCTGCTTCTCTTCACCGCCATCGATCTGCCTCATGTTCTTTTCTTCCCTATGTTGGTGTGCATTTGTTAGAAAAAGACGAGGAGAACTGCCCCCCCCCCCCCCCCCCCCCACGCACTCCATTTAGGGCCATTTGCTCAAACAGTACCACTCCGATCCACTAAAATAGCATCCTGAACCGTGTGTGTGCGAGCATGTGAATATGTGTGTGTGAGTGTTGTTGTTGTGTTAAATCAAAAAGAGAAAGTAGGGAGGAAGTGTCAAGTCTTCCATTAGATATAACAGAGAAAGCTGAGTGTGATAATCCGGTTGCTTCAGTTCACTCGCACTGCCAGTGAAATGATGGAGATGATCCACAGGCTTTGTTTTAGCTCACAGTGCACAACCTCTCGGGGACGTGAACAGCTCTTACCTGTCGCTTCAGCAGCTGTTGTTACACAAAGCTGCCACAAGAGGACAATGGTGTCAAATCCACACACAGTGGAGATGCCTCCAAGCATACAGTGGGCTGCATGGTAAAAAGAGCACATCTAAATATAGAGCATTCACTGGAAGGCCACTAATTAGTTTTTTGAAAAGTAATTAGGCTTAAATGCCAGACAAGAAAATCACTACATGCACGCTGATCCTTCAGCTGCTGCCCAAGTGCCCTGAAGCAAAGCTCACTGCAGACTTGCCCGGATGTGAATGTGAATGATCCATTTGTAACTGAAGTCATTCTGGCCCTGAAAACATGCCTTTTTCACTGCAGACATTTTGGCTTCATCAACACAGATATGAGTAATAACGTGACGTTGGGTCCATTCATTTTATCATAATGGATTATTATATCATTGAGGCAGCATTAATGACTGGAATGAGCCTTGCTGAATGGACTGCAGCAGTGGTGAATGGAGAAGATTACTGATGTTTGTACAGTGATGTAATGATCATAGGAGGAAAATTAGCAGGATACTCACAGACGTGTTGCAAAATGACTCATGAGTTACGTTCAATTTGTGTCGTATCTCTTTCACAGAAGTGGTAAATGCAGAGCAAAAAGACATTTTTTGTGTTAAAAAATGTAGTTATATGTGTACAGCTTTTGTCTACTTTACTATATTGTAATCATCCCTCTAATAATTCTGTTTTTCTTTTTTTTCTCTTTAATAGTTCTGCATTGCATTAAATGTGTTCTTTTGCTCTCTAACAGGGTCCAGACTGCAGTGTAGTGTCTTATTTCTAATTGTTTCCTCTCTGTAGCGGAATTGCCAGAGTGTTTTTTTTCTTGGCATCCTCTACAGTCTTTGTCTTTGGGAATTTTCCCTCTTAATTGTACATCAATTGGGAAACCCTGGTGACAGGTTCCATTTCCACTGCTGTTTGAGGTGATGGAGTTGAGGGACTTCTGGCTGTGATGAAGAGGAGATAGTGATGAACCCACACACTGACATATCATATCTCAAACTCCCTCAGTGAGAACTCCGACTGGAATTCAGTGTAACAAATAGACTCTAATTATCATCAAAGACATCTGACGGCCAATTAGGCGCATTTATAGGTTGCCTTGACAAGCATGACTTTTCACAGTAAGCTTATCTGCTGTGATCTTAATGCTGCACTCAAAGTACACAGCTTCTCTTTAAGGCTGCAGTGAACACTGGGATTTACTATATGGTCATGTCATAATACTTCCGGTAACTGCCACCTCCCCTTCAGGGGAGATGTGGAATTTGCTGGGACTTTTGCCCAAGAAGCAAATTATTTTCCTGGAAGAAAATGTAAAAGATCAACAAGGTTATCAAGTGTGATCATGAGATCATGACAACAAAAGTTATAGTATGTGGTCCAAAATGTCCAATAATATGATAGTATGACATCAAAAGTGAACAAAAAATATCATAATATAGTATATTATAATAATATGTCATAATATTGTATGTTGTAATAATAATGTTGACAAAAAAGTCATAGTATTGCATGTCATCAAAAATGGCCATAAAAGACATAGTATGTTGTCAAAACTGACGAAAAAAAGTCATAGTATATGTCAAAATGACCAGTAAAACTAAAAATGGTCACATTATAATATGTTATCATTTTTGGTCATATTTGATGACATGCTATATACTATGACCTTTCATGGTAATTTTTGACGACATATACTATGACGTTTTTGCGTATTTTTTGATGACAGAGTATAAAATGAGTTTCTTGGTCATTTTTGATGACATAGTATACTTTGACGTTTGTTGGTCTTTTCCAACGACATACTATACTATTTTATTTTTGTGTCATTTTTGACAACATACTATAATTTGTATATATATATTGTATATAGATTGTATGTATATATTGTATATATAATATCCATTTATGAAAAACTATGACATGAAAAACAATGACATTTTGTGTAATTTTTGACGACATACTATACTATGACATTTTGTGTAATTTTTGATGACATACTATACTATGACATTTTGTGTAATTTTGATGACATACTATACTATAACATTTTTGTGTCATTTTTGACGACATACTATAATGCTATGACATTTTTGTACAATTTTTTGACGACATACGATGACGTTTTCTGTCATTGTTGACAACATACTATATATATCATATCCATTTATGATGAAATACTATGACATTTTGTGTACGGAGCTTAGAGGGAACATTGACTATGACATTTTCTGTCATTTTTGACGACACACAATACTATGACATTTTTTGTCCATTTTTGACTACATACTATATTATTACATTTTTGTGTCATTTTTGAAGACATACTATACAATGACGTTTTCTCTCATTTTTGTTGACATAGTATACTATGACGTATTTTGTCCATTTTTGACGACATACTATACTATGACGTTTTTTGTTCATTTTTCACGACATACTATACTATAACATTTTTGAAGACATATTATACTATTACATTTTTGGGTCATTTTTGACAACATACTATGGTATGACATCTTATTTTGCCGACATACTATAATACTATGACATTTTTGTGTCATTTTTGACGACATAATATATACTGTGACGTTTTGTGTCATTTTTGATGACATAACTATTACACTTTGTCCCTTTTTTGACGACATACAATATTATGAGGTTTTCTTCATTTTTAATGACATAGTATATTATGACCTCTTATGGTCATTTTTGATGACATACTATTTACATTTATAACGACATAGTAAACTATGACATTTTTTGTTCATTTTTGTCGACATAAGATTATATGACCTTTTTTGACGACATATTATCATACTATGACTTTTGTATGTCACATACTATAGTATGACGACATAATATGTACTGTGACGTTTTGTGTCATTTTTGATGACATAACTATTACACTTTGTCCCTTTTTTGATGACATACAATATTATGAGGTTTTCTGTCATTTTTAATGACATACTATATTATGACCTCTTATGGTCATTTTTGATGACATACTATTTACATTTATAACGACATAGTAAACTATGACGTTTTCCGTCATTTTTGACGAAATACTATTCTATGACCTTTTATGGTCATTTTTGACGACATACTATATAATTCGACATTTTTGTGTCATTTTTGACGACATAATATACTATGACCTTTTCACGTCATTTTTTAGGCCATACTATAGTATGACCTTTTATGGTCATGATTGACGACATGACATACTATAAGATGACATTTTGTCATTTTTGACGACATGCTATGCCATGACATTTGTGTATCATTTTTGACGACATACTATACTTGAACATTTTTATGTCATTTTTGCCGACATATTGTAATATTATGACATTTTGTGTCATTTTTGACGACATACTATAATATGATAGTTGTGTGTCATTTTTGATGACATACTATACTATGACCTTTTATGGTCATTTTGACAACATACTACACTATGACATTTTGTGTCATTTATGACAACATATCAGAATCAGAATCAGAATCAGAATCAGATATACTTTATTAATCCCTTGCGGGAAATTCTTTTTAAGCAGTGCCCAGTTTACAGAGAAAAGTCAGTAGAATAAGGAATAAAATAACAATGCCACGGGTCTGTAGTCCTTGGAACCACTGGGGCGCGGCGTCTTCGGCACAGGAACGATGCACGACGTTTTCCACATGACAGGGACCTTGTGGAGACTCAGGCTCAGGCTGAAGATGGTGTGGAGGACTCCACATAGCTGGGGGGCACAGACTTTCAGCACCCGTGGGCTCACGCCATCCGGGCCTGCAGACTTTCCTGAGTGGAGTCTGCTCAGCTGTCTCCTGACATGATCAGGGGTGATGGTCAGTGTGGAAGTGACAGGAGGGGGAGGGGTGGAGGTGCTATGCTGGAGAGTGCTGTCAGCCTGGGAGCTGGGGGAGGAGGTGTGAGGGGGGCCATCACAGGAAGATGAGGGGCTGTGGGACGGGGGAGGGAGAGAGTGAGAGCGTGGGGTAGGTGCTGGCTGCAGGTGAGCAGGGTTCACAGAGTCAAATCTGTTGAAGAACAGATTCATCTCGTTTGCCGCGTCCACACTGCCTTCCACTCCTCTGCTGCTGGATGGTCTGATACTATACTATAATACTATGACATTATTGAGTCTTGTTTGAAGACATACTACGTGCTGTGCCATTTTTGTGTAATTTTTGACGACATAACTATAACATTTTGTCCCTTTTTTGACAACATACAATACTATGAAGTTTTCTGTCATTTTTGACAATATACTATATTATGACTTATGGTAATTTTTGACGACATACTCTACTATGACATTTTGTGTCATTTTTGATGACATACTATTTACATTTATAACGACATAGTAAACTATGACATTTTTTATTCATTTTTGTTGACATACGATGATGTGACCTTTTTTGACGACATATTATAATACTATGACTTTTGTGTGTCATTTTTGACGACATACTATATAATTCGACATTCTTGTGTCATTTTTGACGAAATACTATACACTGTGACATTTTATGTAATTTATGACAACATACTATGACGTTTTTTTGTCCATTTTTGACAACATACTATACCATGACATTTGTGTGTCATTTTTGTGTCATTTTTGACGACATACTATGCTATGATTTTTTTTTGTCTATTTTTGACAATATACAATACTATGCCATTTTTGACGACATACTATAGCTACTGTGACCTTTTACGGTAATTTTTGGCGACATACTATAATATGACATTTGTGTGTCATTTTTGACGACATACTATACTATGAACTTTTATGGTCATTTTGACAACATACTATACTATGTCATTTTCTGTCATTTTTGACGACATATCTTATACTATGACATTTTTCGTCCATTTTTGACGACATACTATTCTATGACCTTTTATGGTCATTTTTGACGAGATACTATAATACTACAACATTTTTTTTTGTCATTTTGACGACATACTATATCATACAGCATTTTTGTGTCATTTTTGACAACATACTCTACTAAGATGTTTTGTCCCATTTCTGACGACATACTATACAATGACCTTTTTTTGTCCATTTTTGACAATATATTATACTATTACATTTTTGTGTCATTTTTGACAACATACTATGTTATGACCTCTTATGGTCATTTTTGCCGACATATTATAATATTGACATTTTTGTGTCATTTTTGACGACTTACTATAATAGTATGACACTTCTCTGTCATTTTTGACGACATACTATACTATGACGTTTTTTGTCCATTTTAGACGACATACTTTACTTGGACGTTTTGTGTCATTTTTGACGACATACTATACTATGACGTTTTTTGTCCATGTTTGAAAACATCCAATAATATGATCTCTCATGGTCATTGTTGACGACATAGTATAATACTATTTTTGTGTTATTTTTTGACGACATACAATATACTGTGACATTTTTTGTCCATTTTTGACGACGTGTTATTGTATGACCTTTTATGGTCATTTTTGACGATATACTATAATACTTTGACATTTTTGAGTCCTTTTTGACAACATACTGTACTATGACATTTTTTGTCCATTTCAGACAACATACTTTCCTGGGACGTTTTGTGTCATTTTTGACGACATACTGTACTATGACCTTTTCAAGTCATTTTTGACGACATACTATACACTGTGACATTTTTGTGTCAATACAATACTACGACATACTATACTGTGACATTTTTTGTCCATTTTTGACAACATACTATCCTGTGACGTTTTTTGTCCATTGTTGACGACATATTATACTCTGACCTTTTATGGTCATTTTTGACGACATAATATAATACTTTTTTTTATCATTTTTATCATTTTGACAATATACTATATATTGTGACATTTTTTTGACATTTTTGACGACATATACACAATGACGTCTTTTGTCCATTTCTGACGACATACTATTCTATGACTTTTTGCGGTCGTTCTTGACGACATATTATAATACTACAACATTTTTTGCAATTTTGATGACATACTGTATAATACAACATTTTTCTGTCATTTTTGACGACATACTCTACTATGATATTTTGTGTAATTTTTGACAACATACTATTCTGTAACATTTTGTCCCATTTTTGACGACATACTATTCTATGACCTTTTATGGTCATTTTTGACAACATACTATATAATATGACATTTTTGTTTCTTTTTTGACGACATACTCTACTATGATATTTTGTGTCACTTGAATGACTTAGTATACTATCACCTTTTCAAGTCATTTTTGACGACATACTATACTGCCACATTTTTGTGTTTTTTTGAAGACATACTATACTGTGACATTTGTGTGTAATTTTTGACTACATACTATACTATGACGTTTTTTGTCAATTTTTGACGACATACTAAACTGTAACATCTTTGTGTCATTTTTGACGACATACTATACGATGACGTTTTGCGTCATTTTTGAGGACATACTATAACATGACATTTGTTTGTCATTTTCGACGATATACTATACGATAACATTTTTATGTAATTTTGTACGACATGCTATAATACTACGACATTTGTGTGTAATTTTTGACGACATACTATGCTATGACGTTTTTTGTCCATTTTTGATGACATACTATTCCATGACATTTACAATGAGGTTTTCTGTCATTTTTGACAATATACTATTTTATGACTTTTTATGGTAATTTTTTCACGACATACTCTACTATGACATTTTGTGTCATTCTTAAGGACATTCTATACTATCATTTTTGACGACATATTGGACTATGACATTTTTGTGTTATTTTTGACGACATACTATTATGACGTTTTCCGTCATTTTTGATGACATACTATTCTATGACCTTTTGTGGTCATTTTTGATTACATACTATACTATGACCTTTTATGGTCATTTTTTGACGACATACTATAATAGTATGACACTTTTGTGTCATTTTTGACGACATACTATTCTATGACGTTTTAGTGTCATTTTTGACGACATACTATACTATGACCTTTTATGGTCATTTTTGACGACATACTATAATACTATGACATTTTTGAGTCATTTTTGACAACATACTATACTATGATGTTTTTTGTCCATTTTAGATGACATACTTTGTATAACTTTGTGTAATATGATCTCTCATGGTCATTGTTGGTGACATAGTATTATACTATGATATTTTTGTGTTATTTTTGACGACATGTTATTGTATGACCTTTTATGGTCATTTTTGACGTCATATTATAATATTTTGACATTTTTAAGTCCTTTTTGACAACATACTGTACTATGACAATTTTTGTCCAATTTAGACAACATACTATACTGTGACCTTTTCAAGTCATTTTTGACGACATACTATACTATGACCTTTTCAAGTCATTTTTCATGACATACTATTTGTGTCATTTTTGAAAACATACTATACACTGTGACATTTTTGTGTCAATACAATACTACGACATACTATACTGTGACGTTTTTTGTCCATTTTTGACAACATACTATACTGTGACGTTTTTTGTCCATTGTTGACGACATATTTTATGGTCATTTTTGACGACATAATATAATAGTATAACATTTTTTGTCATTTTGACGATATACTATACTGTGACATTTGTGTGTCATTTTTGACGACGTACTATGCTATGACCTTTTATGGTCATTTTTGACGACATATTATAATAGTATGACACTTTTGTGTCATTTTTGACGACATACTATTCTATGACGTTTTTGTGTCATTTTTGACGACATACTATACTATGACCTTTTATGGTAATTTTTGACGACATACTATACTATGACGTTTTTTGTCCCATTTTTGACGACATAGTATACAATGACGTTTTTTGTCCATTTTTGACGATATATTATACTATTACATTTTTGTGTTTTTTTTGACAATATACTGTGCTATGACCTCTTATGGTCATTTTTGCCGACATATTATAATATTATGATATTTTTGTGTCATTTTTGACGAAATACTTTACACTGTGATATTTTATGTAATTAATGACAACATACTATGACATTTTTTGTCAATTTTTGATGACATACTATACTATGACGTTTTATGGTCATTTTTGACCATATACTAATACTATGACCTCTTATGGTCATTTTTGCCGACATACTATTCTATGACGTTTTTGTGTCATTTTTGACGACATACTATACAATAACCTTTTATGGTCATTTTTGACGACATACTATAATACTATGACATTTTGAGTCATTTTTGACAACATACTATACTATGAAGTTTTGTCTCATTTTTGACAACATACTGTACTACGACATTTTTGTCCATTCTAGACAACATACTATACTATGACCTTTTCAAGTCATTTTTGACGACATACTATTGTATGACGTTTTCCGTCATTTTTGACGACATACTATGTATGGTAATTTTTGACGACAAACAATACAATGACATTTTTGTGTCATTTTTGACAACATCGTATGCTATGACCTCTTATGGTCATTTTTGCCGACATACTATAATAGTATGAAACTTTTGTGTCATTGTTGACGACAAACTAGTCTATGACGTTTTTGTGTCATTTTTGACGACATACTATACTATGACCTTTTATGGTCATTGTTGACGACATAGTATAATTCTATGATATTTTTGTGTTATTTTTGACGACATGTTATTGTATGACATTTTATGGTCATTTTTTGACGACATACAATAATTTTTGATATTTTTGAGTCCTTTTTGACAACATACTGTACTTTGACATTTTTTGTCCATTTTAGACAACATACTTTACTTGGACATTTTGTGTTATTTTTGACGGCATACTATACTATGACCTTTTCAAGTCATTTTTGACGACATACTATTGTGTGACGTTTTCTGTCATTTTTGACGACATACTATTGTATGACGTTTTCCGTCATTTTTGACGACATACTATACCTTTTATGGTCATTTTTGACGACATACTATAAATAGTATGACACTTTTGTGTCATTTTTGACGACATACTATAATACTATGAAATTTTTGAGTCATTTTTGACAACATACTATACTATGACGTTTTGTGTCATTTTTGACTATACTATGACCTTTTGAGTCCTTTTTGACAACTATGACATTTTTTGTCCATTTTAGACAACATACTTTACTTGGACATTTTGTGTTATTTTTGACGACATACTATACTATGACCTTTTCAAGTCATTTTTGACGACATACTATTGTGTGACGTTTTCCGTCATTTTTGACGACATACTATTGTATTACGTTTTCCGTCATTTTTGACGACATACGATACTATGGCCTTTTATGGTCATTTTTGACAACATACTATAATACTATGGCATTTCTGTGTCATTTTTGACAACATACTATGCTGTGACCTCTTATGGTCATTTTTGCCGACATACAATAATAGTATGACACTTTTGTGTCATTGTTGACGACATACTAGTCTGACGTTTTTGTGTCATTTTTGACGACATACTATAATACTTGGACATTTTTGAGTCGTTTTTGACAACATACTATACTATGACGTTTTGTGTCATTTTTGACGACATACTATTGTATGACCTTTTCCGTCATTTTTGACGACATACAATTGTATGACGTTTTCATCATTTTTGACGACATAGTGTATGCTCCAGGCAACCAGAGAACCCAGGAAT
Organism: Trinectes maculatus; assembly: GCA_016785345.1. Lineage (NCBI taxonomy): Eukaryota > Metazoa > Chordata > Actinopteri > Pleuronectiformes > Achiridae > Trinectes > Trinectes maculatus. The sequence goes on from JAFBJQ010002766.1 coordinate 30,065, forward strand.
TCCTGCTTTCTGTACAGCTGTGTCAATGTACTTTCCAGGTAAGTGGACAACCTTTGTGCGATTACGCTGAAAAAGATTTTCCCTTCGACGTTGAGAAGGCAGATTGGTCGAAACTAACTGATGTCTGTCGCATCCTTTTCTTTGGGAATTAGAACACCGCCAGCCCTTCTCCATGCCTTCGGTATTACCTCTTTCTGAAAGCGTTCCTCTCCATAGTGGTATATGATGTCTCCTATCTTTTCAAGCTTTTTCTCTGCTGTTCCTGCCTGCTGTTCCAGGATTTTTATCAGGTCGTTGTTGATTGTCTCCCACTCTTTCTTCTCAACAGCTTTGGGCCACTTCACACTTGCTCTGTGTCCTTTGATCTTCTCCTCTCTTGGAGGTCTTCGTGGTTGGGCGAGTTCGTCCCCCGGCATCTCTGTACTTGTACTTGTACTCTCCGCGTCCACCGGCATTTCCGTGCTTGCATTACTCTCCTCAATGACAGGGGTGCTGATGCTCTGCGAACTTTGGTTTGCGTCCCGTCGCTGTGCTTCAATCGACTGACTTGACTGGTTGCTTCGTAAGAAGTACTGGTCAATGCGAGGTCCCTGTCTCTGCTCTTCTAAGCACCTTTTCCTTCCCTGGTGGATCTTCAACCCTCTTGCCGAAGTTACTTTCTCCCAACCACATTTGCACACCTGAAGTGTATGTCCTTCTACTGCTGTGGTTGTCTCATGCGCCTTGTTCTTCTTACTCGTGGTCATTTCCGTTCCTGGGTCTGTAACCATGTGATCAGTTGTTGAGCCATCTTGCGCCCCAGCTCTCGCAGGCTCTAGGGGTATGTTCCTTTGTTGACTTTCTGTAGCACTTATGCCTCCAACATACTGAAACAGTGTCGAAGACTGCCAGCATGGGTAGCTAGCCCTTGACAGCCCCAGTGGGGTCTATTCCCTCCTGTCAGCTGTCTCTCCAGGCT
>JAFBJQ010002769.1:0-18050 GCA_016785345.1 Trinectes maculatus
TTTATACCCTTTTCTGAAAACCCCACTAAGCTTTGAGATTCTTACGGTATCACCTACTTTAAATTTGCATTAAATATGTGATTCAGATTTTAACTTGTACAAGTTGTTAAACAGTCTTCTCATTCTCTTTACAAACTTCAGACGTACTCATCCCAATCGAACGATGACTGGGTTTTTATAGGCAGGGTCACATTATATTATATTATATTATATTATATTATATTATATTATATTATATTATATTATATTATATTATATTATATTATATTATATTATATTCATCTACCTGTATAATTATGCTAAAAACCAGTCATACAGGGCCTTAGTGCTCTCTCTCTCTAAGTCATTTTGTTGATGATGTGTACGCGTAGCATCCATTGCACTTGTCCATCCCTGGGAGTGGGATCCCTCACATGAGTCTGTCCTTGACGTTTCTGCGTTTTCTTTCCCTGTTAAAAGGGTTTTTTTTGGCAGTTTTTCCTCACCCTTGATGAGGATGTAGGTCAGAGGATGTTACACCCTGTACTCTTTGTTAAAGCCCTGTGAGGCAAATTGCAATTTGTGAAAATGGGCTATACAAAAAAAATTTGATTGATTGATTGATTGAGTGACTCCAAAAGCTGCAGGGTTTGCAGGGTCATAATAGACTTTTTGTAACGTGTTATCCATGTCTAAGAATCAATAACAATGAATAACTTGTACATTTTCACTCCGTATTTATTAATACACCATTATATTTACACCAGTATTAATAATATCAAGATATCTAACACAAGCATCCAGATTTGTGCGGGTCATGTGACACGTGACTAAACGTATCAATTATACGATCGTCTACATTTGTTTTTTTCAGCTTGAGGACACACACATACGTGATAAATTTACATAAACAAATATCGTGTCCTACATCAAACTATTGGGTCTGGGGGAATCAGGATAATATATCATTTACGCTACATTTCAAACAGACATCAGATTCTGATACAGCGATAGAAGTTCTACCCAATTCTCATATTCAGTTTTTATCCAGCACAGATGATTGTTGAAAACATTGTAACCATGCAAACTATTGTGGCTTTCATTAGTATGCCTGATTGAATTTTCAATTACACAATACATTAGTGAAACAAATCCGTCCGTTGCATATTTTCTAGGCTTGAAAAGAGATACTGTAGCCTTACAAATGGTAGAAAAAATACAGTTCATCATTCCTGTAGCGTTTGCTGCCAGAGATCGACAGCTTTTTCAAAGATAGATTCTTTGGTTTGGTTGGTATGTTTTCTGTTATGTCCTCCTGTGTGTTGGCGCCAGGCAGCAAGTCAGTAACAACTGTCTCTGCAATGCCGATGATTTTTTCAGATGACGCTTTGAAGTTCAGCGTGTGCTGTAGAATGATGATCAATGGCTGTGTCCGAAATCACTCCCTAACCCCTATATAGTGCACTATATAGTGACCAAGCCATTTTGTAGTGGTGTCCGAATGCTTAGGGATCATAGCATGTCCACTATATAGTGCACTCAATATATCCCACAATTCACCGTGAAATGTAGTGGATATCCGATGGTCACTAACCAGTCAAGATATCCCATCATGCATTGCCAGAAATTCTCTGGGCCACGCGGAAGGGAAAATGGTGGACGGACGGGAGGAAAATATAATATATAAATATCATAACAGGCGAGAGTGTGAGTTGGTGCGAGATGCTGTGAGTTGGTGCGAGATCGGTGCGGAATCCAATATGGCGTCCTCCATCTAACCAAAAACACACCACTAACTTTAACAACAAACGCCAGAAAACACACGAAAACGTAAAACAAATATATATTTATATATATTTGGTACCTCTACTGCCTAACACACCGTCCACCCTGGAAGAGACGATCGAGTCACTTCAGGAGTACGTAGAGGAGTGTTACCTTCGCGTCGTCACCAGCCAGCAAACGTAGTCGCGAAGCCGAATCCCCGACTGCCGCCGCCTCACCACCGAAGGAGTTTGTGGCTATTCTCGACTCCATTAATGAACGCTTGTCCAGCTTTGATGCTAGGCTTGCTCTGGTGGAGATTCTCTACAAAGAGTTCCAAGCCTTGCAAGAGTCTCTGGAGTTTAGTCAAAATCAGGTGGCTACACTAACGGAAGAAAATAAAACTCTGAAAGACTCGGTGAAACATATCTCGGATGACATGTCAAGGCTCACCGAGGAAAACAAACAAATAAAAGAGTCATTGCTTGATCTCCAGGCCCGCAGCATGCGGGATAACCTCGTTTTTGCCGGGCTTCCAGAACGCGAGGAGGAGGACCCAGAGACCACCATCAAACTCTTCCTCCAGCAACAAATGAAGCTCCCAAAAGAAGCTGTGGAGACGATCACCTTCCACTGGGTTCATCGCATCGGAGGGAGGAGACCAGACCACCAGCGACCCCGGCCGATCGTAGCCAAATTCGAACACTTCAAGCAGAAGGAACTGGTTAAAAGCCGAGGACGGGAACTGCGCGGAACGGACTTCAGCGTCAACGATCAGTTCCCGAAAGAGATCCTGGACCGCCGCAGACGCTTATTCCCGTTAAGGAAGAAGTTCATCGGCGAGCAAGCCAGAGCTGTCATCTCCGTGGACAAACTTTATGTAAATGGACAACTCTTCAGAGACCCGAAAATTACCCCCTGGCTGTATTAGGCATGGTTTTACCACCACCACCACCACCACCATAATCATCACCACCACTCCATCCTGCCAGGTAATCACAAGAACAGTAAACACAAACAATTAAATAATTCTACTGTCTCGAAATAAAATCAGGGAATATGTATAGGTATGCATGTATGTGTATATACAGACATATATGTGCGTGTATGTGTACGTATGTGTGTGTGTATATATGTGTGTATGTGTATATATGTGTGTGTGCATGTGTGTGCATGTGTATGTTGTGTATGGATATATGTATGTATATGTGTATCTAGGTGTCTATATATACATATATATATGTGTGTGTGTGTGTGTGTGTGTGCGTGTGTCTCTGTACATGTGTATATATATATATATATAAGTAAATATATATAATGAGATCAGGAAGCATTTACATATTAAATAGAATCCGGAAGTATGTATACACAACCGCACCGAGGAAGGTTGTCGTATATTCCCTGGCGTGAACATGTCACCCTCCACCCTTGGCAGAGGATATGTGAAGACCTATCAGCATGTCTAGGGAACCCCCTACCAGTCTCCCCCGCATTGTGTCTTCTGGGTGATCTCACTAACATCAATTTGGAGACAAATAGATCATACACGCTTCTTGTGGCATTAAGCATCGCTAAGAAAGCAATATTCATGAACTGGAAATCAAAAAAGAACTTGAACATAACACTATACAAAAATCTTCTACTAGATCACATCTCCATGGAGAGAATGTCTGCCTGTGCAAAAGATCGGCTATCTGAATTTGAACAGACCTGGTCGCCAATAATTAATTTTATCACATAAAAATCCCCCCTCTGGGGGGGACGTACCGTGCCCCTCTTCACTACCCCCTCATCTCATCATACACCACCTTATATGACACTAGGGCCTTGAGGGGCGAAACTAGGGGTGGGGGGTGGGGCTACACGCTTGTGGCCTGGCCCTTCACCCCGCTGCGGTTTCAGTCCCTCAATTTTAATCGCATTAAGACACTGAGGGCTTGGGGGGGCAGGGGAGCGGGTAGACCACCGTCCAAAAGCGGTGGGGTGCTCGCACCCAGGCTATTCCCCCCAATTTTAAAGCACACCATAGACATACACATCACACAAGAAAACACATCCACACTACCACACGCAACCATACTGGATGGGGGGGTGTTGGGGTAGCGGTCGTGACCACCCTGGCTGGCTCCTCTCCAGTCCCGGCAGGGCGGGTGGGGGGCTTTGCGGTCTGGGGGGGGCGCCGTCGCTGCTGCGGGGGGTCTGCGGGTGGGTTCGGGGGGGGTGGCCGGCCTGCCCGCGTGGGGCCGGGTCGGGGGGGCTCCGGGTCCCGCTTGGGCGGGGCGGGCTCTCCGTCGGGGGCCGCTGGGTTGTGGGCGTCCGTCCGGGGGGGCTTCGGGAAAAGAGGCCCCGGCTAGATGCCGGGGCGGCTTCCCCTGGGTCCTCTGGGGCCCCGTCGCGTGTCGTGGGGGTGGGGGGACTGCCTGCCGCTGTCCCCCCCTGCGAGGGCCGGGGGTGTGGACTGCGCTGGGGCTGCCGCGGGGCTGGCCTGCTCCGTCAGGGGGGTGCGGTCTCGCCGCTGCGTGGTGGTCTCCCTGTTGGGGGGTCTGGGCGGGTCTCTGGCTGTCTGGGCACTGGGCCCGTGGGCTTGGTCATTGCTGGTGTGGGTGGCCGGGTACCTTGGCTGGGGGGCCTCCGGCCGTGGTTCTCCATGGCCCCGTGCTGGGGCGAGGGCTGTGTGCCCGCGTTCTCTCACTGGTCTCGCCGTGGTGGGCTCGTGACAGTCCCTGGCCCTGGGCCCAAAGTGCTCTGGGGGTTGTGGGGCGCGGTGGCGATATGGGCTCTGCCCTGCCGGCTGCCCGGGCCAGGGGATGGGGCCGTCTCCCTTCGCATATCAGCAATCAGCCACCACAGACTACATCCAAATGACAAACTCCACGCACATACTCACACAAACACACTCATACACAGACACTGTACCCCAAATATTACTTATTTATCCTGTCATGAACATATATACCTGCTACATCTGTGTACTGTCTACTTCAGTCTGTATCTACTCTATAATCATCATCTATGTAACACTGGAATGACTGTAAACTCATGTTATTGTTGTAAACAATGTCACTGTCACTGTTGCTGTTGCTACTGCTCTCTTTCCCCCCTCTAGGTACCAAATCTTGCTATAAGACTTTCAGCATAACCACGGTTGTAATTACTGATGTTATTCTTGTGATGTTTCTGTTTGTTGTTGTTGTCGACTCTTCTCCCACTCCAACCCCGGCCCCCACTCTGTCTCTCTCTCTGTGTGTCTCTCCTTCTCACCCCCTCTCTGTCCTTCCAAAATGTCAGTTCGGTAGCCGATGCCAATAAAAGTTAACAAAATGCAACAGGAAGAGTGAACCACACCCTTCCTTTGCAGAACAAATCTTTTGAGGCACAACAAGGCACCCAGAAACTGTCATACTGCGTGCCTAAGCTGCCAAACAGGAAATGTTAAAAAAGTAAAAAAATAAAAATAAATAAATAGTACAGGACAGTAATCAAAAGCCTCTAATTTAATAAAAATGCATTGGTAAACAAACAAGTATTTTGTGAGACGACAATAATGTGGTACGTTTTAATTGTGCAACAGCGATGACGTAATTACCACCGCCGAGAGTAGTGTCCGAAAGATTTTTCTGTCGAGCTCACTATATAGTCCACTACATTTATTTCCCTATGGAGGGAGTAGGGAGTAGGGAACGAGTGAGTGATTTCGGACACAGCAAATATTTTAAAGAATAAGGGGTAGGCCCCTCTATGTTGCCTGGAGTCTCTGCTGCATGTCCTTAAATAAAACGATCCTAGAAAACCATCCCCCTTTCCAAAAACACTTTCAGAGCATTCTCTTAACACCTATTTTATTACCCCAAACAGCTGCAACGTTTAATGTGATAAAACATGCCGTGACATGTCCTAGTGGATTTAAAACTTTGTTAACTGAATTCTTGTTACAATTACAATTATTACAATTACCATTCTATTTATTTAATCAAGTTAGTTACACTTAAATCTTATTTGAAAGTTATCGTGAAAAGAAATAGTTGTGGTGTAAACAAATAGTCTTTTTGAAAAAAGATCTGATTAATGTACACGCATGCGCAGAAGAGTTGTTGTGGAATATACGTCTTCTTTGCCAGTGGCACTGCCAGCAGTGCCAGTGGCAGACTGGCGCTGGTTCTTTGTTACAAGAAGACGTGTAGCTTGTTGAGGCAGTTGCTCTCAGTGTGTTCTTTAGTTTGCAGAAAAAAATCTTAAAAAACAAATTATTCTCAATTTGAAGTCTCAAAAGCTTGTACAAGGACCTTTTCTGTTTGGACAATCACCCAGTGAACTCAGTAATCAACCGCCCAGAAAAGGATCCAGAAAAATCAATGTAAAAATGTTTTATACTCATCTAGTCAAAGAACTCCAATCTCATTGGTCTAAAGTTGGAGAGGAGCCGTGGTTTAAACTTAGCTCTCTCATCGTTGGTCAGTCAGCTGGTCCCAGCCCCTTCGACGCGTTTCTTCTTCCAACCAAATTAGAGTATGTCTTCAATGAGGGTGTTGTCCTTTGGCCTTTTTTACCTATTAATGTATGGCTATCTATTTTACTACTTATATAGTTTACTTAAAGGTTACTTATATAGTGTATACTATAAAGTTTATATTCTGATGTTTTAAACAAACTTAATTAAAACTACAATTAACCCAGTACACCAATGGTAATCTACTTCTACAACTATGATCCTATATAAGTAATTACTTAATAAAACACTTAACACACTTCATACAAATATAATATAAAAATGTAATCCAATGTATAACATTGTATAATCATGTCTGCGACTTCATATGTAACTGTGATTATGTACAAATTTACTTATACAAGTAAGTACATGTATTGTTATATAAATTTCCAATTTTATATTCCTTTCCCATTCCTATTCCCATTTTGAAGCACAAACAGCAGCATCTGCTCAACCATTTGTCTTACAGCAGGACTTCATTTCACCCTGTGATGAAGACAAGCATCCCTTGCTAAACCTGTTGCTTTCACATAAGGATTGTCTTCCATCATGTGGCTAACACATATCTGGTATTTTGCTTCAAAGAAGGAATTTGTCACCTGTGTCTGCTTCTTTTATTTTTTCATCAAACCCAATTTGACTACATCAGTGATTTCAGTGCTTAATGCAGACCATAGTTTTACAATGCAACATGACTACCAATAGTATTTAATATTTGAATATATACTACAAATTAAGCCTACTCTACTACACACTTTCACACAAGAAAATAAAAAATCTTTAAAAAATAAATTCTTAACAAATCCCTCCTTTTACACCTTTTAAGGTGTAAATTCAAACCAGGCTATTCCTATCAACCTCGTCCAAACCCCCCAACTGTTCAGTGTCCATTTGTTGACCCATAAACAGTGGAAGTTGATACGGGATTGATTCCTTCTCTTCAGACAGGGCAGTGGTAATGAGCCTGTTAATCAATGTTCTTAAACATGGAATGCAACAACAACCACAACAAATTAATATAGCAGTGAATGTAAAAAGTGAAATTAACAGTGATATGAACAAAGCCTTATATTTCCCAAACCAAGTTTACATCCAACCCCCAAAAATGTCTTTTATCCCTGAATTTTCGGCCAGCTCCCCAGAAAGAGAAGTCAATCCTGCCAATGCTTTAATGATACTACCATCTGGTGAAGTGTTATTGGGAATATATGTACAACAATAAGTTCCGAACATTTTACAAACCCCTCCTTTTTCTGCCAACAACATGTCTAAAGCCATTCGATTTTGCCATGCCATGAGAGAAGTAGGACCTAATTGTTCTATGATGCCTCTAACAGCATCTCTAGTATAATTAACAAATCTCTGTTGATTATAGTAAAGATAACTGATCCAATCCACATTTTTATGAATGGTAGACCACCAAAAAAGAAATGATTCTAACCCTGCCTTTATTTTATTTCGGGCCTTAAACTCATCAGGGACACCTCTGGGAACCCCAATACTGTCTATGTAGACTCTATGTAGATTATCAAATGCTCCACGAGGGGCACTACGACGGTCCCGATGCATCACTTTTTCTTATAGTTTTGTGCTTAATTTATGAAAGTCACCTGTCGGGAAGATGTGGAAAGGCATTAATAACTGTATTAAAGTACATTCCCCTGCCCATTGATTAAGCAATAATTGTCTTAGTTTCATATCACCACACATCCACCAAAGGTCAGCTCTCATACTAGCTTGGTTTACAAATGATGAATCTGTATAATTCCCTGTGCTTTCTGTTACTTTAATGGACTCAATACAATAACCATTGGGAAATATACCGACCTTCATTCCCGCCCCATTTCACTCAAAACATGTATAGTAAACATTGGGGTCTGGCTGTGGCACATGCAATACAATTGGATTGACCAGCCTTTAAAGTGTATGCCGGGGTTGTTGACTCTCCATATTAGAGAAGGGTATTCTACTTAAATTTTCAATCTATTGTTTAGACCCTTCCTCCTGTTTTTCCAAATCAGCTCTTACCTCTCGTAAAGTTCGAGAGGGCGTCAGGGCTGGTACACAATGTGTCAGGTGTTGCCAATTAGCTCCAGTCTTACCTTTTAGTTGGACCGCATGGGAGGTACACTCTACCACTTCATATGGTCCTGTCCACCTGGGTTCAAGCCACTTTCGTTTGTGGACTTTTACCCGTACCCAGTCTCCAACCTTTATAACTGGAGTCTTTTCTGGAGTTGTTTCAGGATCCTTCTCAACCAGCTGGACCTGTTTGGACAAAACTCGAGTCATTTTAGTCAAAGCAGTCATGTATTCGTCACAGTCAATTTGCCAAACATCTAATGAGGGGACATGTCCACCCTCCCTAGGAGGTCCTGGCATTGGTCGACCCGTCAACAACTTATGTGGCGTAAGATGTGTTTTTCTGCCAGGAGATGTTCTCATTGTGCCATGGCATATTTTAGCTATCTTCCTTTTTATTGTTTGGTTAGCCGTTTCCACTGACCCTTGAGATGTAGGATGATAAACTGCTCCAAAACTATGTGTGATGCCTAAAGCCTTTTCAATTTCTGTTTATTATAAGTGCTTATTATCAAAATGAGACACATTGTCTGATCTAATAGTTCTGGAGACCCCATACCTCGGTATCAGTTCTTTTTCCAACCATTTAACCACTGTGCTGGCTGTTTCTGCTTTACACGGAATCGCTTCTACCCATTTTGTGAATCTATCAACCATCACTAATAGATACCTGTATCCTTTAACACGGTTATCTGCTCCCATATCTGTAAAATCAATGTTAATATCTTTAAATGGGGCCTCAGGAACAGGGAACTTTACAGTTGGACATTTATATGGCTGTTTGGAATTGTGATAATTGCATGTGTTACATTCAGCCACATAGTTCTCCACCATACTTGTCATATGTGGATGCCACCAGAGCTGTTCAATGTTCTTTTGGGTGTTCTTTTTGCTTTCATGTGCGCATCCATGTGCTTGTTTTAGGAGTAGATGGCACAATTTTGCTGGAGCCACTAATCTTCCATCATGTGATCCTCAAAGTCCCTCCTTTTGAACTGCTCCTTTCTTTAGCCATTCGTTTTGTTCATAAACTCCAGCTTGAGCTTGCATTCTTATAATGTCCTCTTGAGTGAGTGTCGGGGGCTCACTTTCTGTTAAGATCATCTGTTTAGGTGTATATGCTCCTGCTGTTTTTGCTGCTTTGCATAATTTCCTCAGGCCACTTCCACTGTGAGTTTCTAGTTTCTCTTTGTGTTTTACTGGCATGTTAGCTGTGGTAAGGAAATTCCTTCTTAACCATTGTGGTCCATCCACATGTACTGCTCCATATCCATAGGCTGAATCAGTGTAAATATTTACTCTCTGCCCTTCACTTAATTCCAGCGCTTTGGTGAGTGCGATGATTTCTGCCAATTGCGCAGATGCTGGTTGTGGTATGACGCCTGTCTTTAAAACTTTGTGTCTTTGGCCATGGTCTACACTTTAGACTACTGCATAAGCTGCGATGTTTCCATGATCCCCTTTATAACAGCATCAGTCGATAAATAATGTCATATCTGGATTAAACAAAGGCACTGTGCTCATGTCTGGTCTAAGCTTAATGTCTTGTCCTGCCAATTCTGCACAGTTATGGGGTTGATGTTCTTCTGTGGTCATTCCTGCTGCCATGTTTATGCCTTCTGAGACGTATGAGATATGTGGCTACTGGAGACTATTTGCAATTTTTATTTTTCTTGCTGTGGAGAAGGTGAACGCACTAGATCCTAGGAATGCCACTACTCCATGATTTGTGTTGACCTTTAAACTGTGAAACATAACCAGATGTCTTGTTTTATTAATTACTCTGGCCAAAGCTGCCAGATATCTGCTGCAACCTGCTTGTCCCACTTCCATGTTGTCAAGTTTTGAACTGTGATACATCAGTACTTCCTCCCTCCTTTTTCTGGAAAAGGACGGCATTGACTATACCTCCTTTTTCAGGAACATCCAAGTGGAATGGTTTGGCGTACTCTGGTGATGCCAGGGATGTGGCCTGTGCCAAGGCTTGTTTGGTTGCAGTGAATGCAGCGTCAGGCTCTGGTGTCAATATTAATTTGGCTGTAAGATTTCTATTTCCTGCTTCGGCCACTATGTCACAAAGTGATGGAGTGAGGTTGACATATCCTGGGATATGATTTCTGTTATATCCAGTAAGACCAAGAAATGCCAGCATTTGTTGGACGGTGACAGGTTTTCCATGGTTTAGTATGGAAGCCTTCTGAGACAGTATGAGAGTGTGGCCTGCTGCAGAAATCTCTCTGCCTAAAAAAATCACAAGCCAGCGACAGATCTGCACCTTCTCTTTTTTTATCTTCTGGCCTTGTTTTGCCAACAAAGTGAGAAGGGCATATGTGGCATTTAGGCACACTTCTGCTGTCGGGGCACCCAGCAGAATGTCATCGACATACTGTAAGAGGACCACTCCTGTGGTCAGCTCCAGCAGTTCCAGGTGGGTCTTTAGTGCTGCATTAAAGAGCTCTGGGCTGTCACGATATCCTTGCGGTAGTCTCGTGTACGTATATGTGTTGCCTTGATAAGTGAACCCAAATACTTCTCGGGATTCCTCATCCAAGGGCACGCTGAAGTAGGCATTGGCTAACTCTATCACTGTGAAAAACTGATGTGCAGGCGTGAGATTCTGCAAGGCCAAGTATGGATCTTGCAATTCACAGGGGGACTGTGGCCTTATTCACACCGAATATCGAATATCTTGTACCATACGCCAGCCTCTATTCTCCGCTTTTGGCACTGGCAAAAAGGGAGTGTTCCATGATGATCTTTAAGGGATAATTACTCCTGCGGTGAGCAGACCCTTGATTGTATTAAGTCGATACTGTGGTCGCCATACAGGGTTTTCAATGAGTCCAACATCATGAGGGCCCGTCGTCCAGAGTGATTGTGGTACTTCCGCCAACAGCCGTGGTGTGTCCGGGTGATCTGTCTTTTCTCGGCCATGGTTTTGTGGCAGTTCCACACCTTCATATAGTACATGTTCCTTAGTTGTTACTGTAATCTGCCACATGTCTTCTTCTTTTGTTCTGAATACTAGGTGATGTAGTTGCTTCCCACGTCAATGTTAAGGCTCTCTTAGTCATTGGGCCAAGAGAGCGTGCCTCATAGTTGCTGCCCACTGCCAATGTGACGTGAGAAATGGACTCCTCTCCCAGTTTATACCATTGTAATTGCTCTGTGGTTAACATACAGGAAGCCGTAACTCCTTCTCTCTCTTCCCACATAAATATTTTTTACTGCAATGTTGTCTTTTTTCTTTTCCTTTTCCACCTCCCATGCTTCATCATTGATCTCATCTGGTTGTCTGATGTAATTAAGGGTACAGTGTAATGGGTCAACTGGAGCTTTGTAGGGGAAAAGGGACTGAATCCAGGATTTCCACTGCAGGAACTGGTATTGGATGTGGGGTGTGCCTTCACGTGTGCTTAGGAGCTTCATCCAGTAAACTTTAGTGAGTGATTCACTTGGTTCCTCGGTTGGTGCCATATATAAAACACACTGTGCATGGGAACGTGCAGTTCTTTCTGTGGTTATGACAAGAGCCTCCGGGGAACAATAGATGTTCGGATGTAGCTTAGAGAGCAGTGTTGTGATTTTGAGACATTTCCGACATCTAGTGGCCATGATGGCATTGTTGTTTTTGGTTTGGTGGGCGTGTTTTTGTTTTCATTGATTCCTTTTGCCAGGTGCTATGTCTATGCCCCTTGTTTTTGATTCGTTGCCTTTGCCACCTGATACTCTTCTCTGCTCCTGATGGTCAATTTGTTTGGTATTTAAACCTGCCATTTCCTTTGTTCCACACTGAGTCTTTGTAATGCTGCTTCGGTGAGTTGCTGTGAAATATCTTGTTTGATTTCTGCTCTATGGATTACCTTGCTCTGGACCGTGTTGATTAAGAGGAACTTTGCTTATGAAATATCTTGTTTGAATACTGCTCTGTGGATTATTCTGTTTTGGACCGTGTTGTTAAGAGGAATTTTTGCTTGAGGATTTTTTGTGAAACCTTTTGGATTTGTATTGAACTTTGGACTCTGGAACTTTATTTTTCTTTTGCCTCCACGGTTGGACCTTTTCGTTGTGAGTGAGGATTATTGTGGATTTTCTGTGCCTTTGAACTTCTTTGTTTTAAAAAATAAACCCTGAATCTTGTTGTTACATCTGCATCTGAGTCCAGCTCTTAGCTTAGCTGAGTAACAACCCAGGTTTGCTTCTTGGCCGTTGTAACAAGCAGATCTCGGCCTAGGTGGTTTACTGGGCAATCTGGAGCATATTGGAACTGGTGGGTTAACTGCTGGTCGCCATACTTCACAGCCAATTGAACTGCAAATCGTTGTTTCTGGGGTTTCCCCGAATATCCAACTATGGCAAAGCTTTTCTGAGACAAAGGGAAGATGCTGTTTAAACATGAAAATGTGGCTCCAGTGTCTGCCATCAAGGGGAAGGCCTCACCATTTATCATGCAGGTCACCATTGGCTCTATAATTGGAAGTGGAATGAGCTGACCCACTGTGGATACGGGGCCCCTTCAACACTCTGTCTCCTCCTCCTCTTGCCTCCATTCCCAAGCTGTGATTGGCATTTGATTGGAATATGGGAGCTGAGGCCCTTCACGACCTCTGCTACCTCGGAAAGATGATACATTTCTAGTTGGTTGTAATAAGGGTGCTAAGGTTGGTCCTCCCTGTACTTGACTTTGAGGACAGGTGCGTGCCCAGTGTCCAAGCTGTCCACAGATGTAACAGGACTTGTGAGTGCTGCTTTGTGTCACCCTTCCTTGTTGCACCCCAACATTGCTGAATATTGTTTGCGGAGGGTATGCCACTGGGACTGCAGGTGTCCCCATCGTACTGGAAGGAGGCTGCTGCGGTGGGTAAGTCATTGGTGTGACAGGAGTCAATGTTGCATCTTACGCGATGACAGGGGCTGCCTGTTGTGGAGCCATAACTTCTTTTACCACTTGAACTATTTCTGTTTTCCAATCCTGTGGGGGCCGTACTGCGATTATTTGTTTGGTTTTGGCCTTATTGATTGAATTATCTTTTTCTGCCACTTGATGTTTTAATAGTCTCTTAGTTTCTCACTTCCTCATTCTCTTGTCCCTTGCAATGTTTCTAATTACGATGATGGTGTACTACATGGTCAACCCAGAGCTTGTAATCCAACTTTTGCAGGCCCACCACGTCTTGGAGTACCATCTGCACTGGTTGTGGCAACCCTTTAATACACAGTGCTCTCCACAGTGCCTGGACAGGTCCACTGGATTCATGTCTCATTCCGGTGTTATTCTCCCACACTTTGGCAGCTCTTAATCATATACATTTCTCCCTCAGGGGAGGTGGTGGCGAAGTGGTATTGAATCGGGCTTGGGACCAAGAGGCTTTGGACCCGGAGGTCACCGGTTCGACTCCCAGCCCCGCCGAAGACTAGGTGATGCGCCACCATTCCCGACCTGAGCTACCATCAAGCTTGGGAACGTGATGGTTGAAACTGGAGAGGCGCCGCCATCTGCCGTCCACCACCTTGGGCCCTTGAGCAAGGCCCTTAACCCCCAAATTTGCTCCCTGTGTGCTTCCCTCAGGGGGGGCATGTGCATGTGACACTATGTACCGTGATGTGATGTCTAATGTCTGTGTGGAATGCAGTGTACTAATTTCCTAATCTTGGGATTAATAAAGTATGTTTCTTCTTCTTCTTCTTCTTCTCATTCATTTGTAACGCCTCCACAGCACAGGTAATGTCATCAACAATCGGGTAGATTGTCCTGAGAACATCTCAGAGATAATTTCTGTATCGGTTAAAAGGGTTATTGTCTGGGGTCTGTGATCGAATTCCCACTTCTCTTAGTAGCTTTGCTGTCGTGCATGCTCCCTCTATTTTAGACATCAGTGCTCTCAGATCACCTACACAGAGCATCTATCCTGCTGTTTGGTTTTCCAGTGCAGCAATCCATGAGTTTGCACCTTGATTCAGAGGGGGAAGTTTTTTTTTATCAAACCAAACATGACTTATAATTATTAATTATACAAGTAGAATAATATAATATAATATAATATAATATAATATACAGGGGGTCCTCGAGTTACGTAGGTCGCGAATTGCGTCGTTTTCGTAGTTACGACAATCTCCCGTGAACTTCCTTGTTTCGCTTTAAGCGGTTTGCCCCGTAAATACGTCAGATACGTTCACACGAGAACTCGTTGGTGCTGGCTCTCTCTGTCTCTCAGCGTGCCTGCCGGCTTTTTTTTTCTCCGGCGCCTCCACAGCTGTGTTTACTTATGTGAAATGGCCGGCCGGGGAGGGGGGCGGGGGGGCGGGAGCGGTAGCCGGTAAGGAGATGCACAGGGACACAGATGCGTTCGGGATCGTGGCAATACCGTAGGTTTATTCACAACACAGGGTCTACACGGTTGATATCAGAAATCTAAAGGAAATGCTCATTACACTCGTGATCTCAGCCCCTACGGTGTGTCAAGAGGGACAAAAGGCAATTCACCATAATAAACTCTTATTTTAGCGTGGTGTTATAGCGACATCTGGTGGCACAATGTATGCACAATGGCACAATGAATGTATGGTCCAATTTATGTCGAAATTCGCTTACGCCACATTCTCAGGAACGGATCTCCGACGTAACTCGAGGACCCCCTGTAATATAATATAATATAATATAATATAATATAATATAATATAATATAATATAATATAATATAATATAATATAATATAATATAATATAATATAATATAATATAATATAATATAATATAATATAATATAATATAATATAATATAATATAATATAATATAATATAATATAATATAATATAATATAATATAATATAATATAATATAATATAATATAATATAATATAATATAATATAATATAATATAATATAATATAATATAATATAATATAATATAATATAATATAATATAATATAATATAATATAATATAATATAATATAATATAATATAATATAATATAATATAATATAATATAATATAATATAATATAATATAATATAATATAATATAATATAATATAATATAATATAATATAATATAATATAATATAATATAATATAATATAATATAATATAATATAATATAATATAATATAATATAATATAATATAATATAATATAATATAATATAATATAATATAATATAATATAATATAATATAATATAATATAATATAATATAATATAATATAATATAATATAATATAATATAATATAATATAATATAATATAATATAATATAATATAATAGTGGTAGTGGTGCATTGAGTGCGGAGCTGAATCCAGGTCCTGCAGCTCCAGAGCATGTTCTACGATCAGCTGCCACCACAGTCGATGGTCAATGGACCGCAAATGCATGGATCCATCCATCAGATGACCTGTGAACACACCTTCCACATGTCCTGTGATAGAATGGGATGAAGTTGGTTTCCACCCATCTGGATCACTGTCTATCAAATAATCTGTTCCCATGGATCCTCTGTCTTTTTCATTATCTCGTATATATATCGAAACTCTCTTCAGTTTGATCTTGTTCCAGGTCTTTGATGACTTTGGTCAAACTGTTTATTTTTTCTGCCTGTTCTTTCAACAGGCTGCCGCTGCACCCCCCGCCAGCCGTCCATGTCACATAAGTAAACACAACGCAGAGTAGCCTAGCTGTGGAGGTGTTGGAGAACCGGCACCAACTAGTTCCCGTGCGAAGTATTGCCGTATTTCGAGACCGTTGTAACACGAGGACCCCCTGTATATATATATATATGTCACCGCTGTGTACCCGTCCCGCCAAAAATCCACACACACAGGCTGGATAGGATGATGTGGTTCTTTACTGGGTAGCTGCAATGATCGGTTCAACAAGCACATATGCAATAATGTGGTTAAGCGCCTCCACTAGAATGATGCCGTAGCAGAGTGCTGGCACATCTGATGAAGTACACATGGCATCTTCACTTTTACAATTGCATGAACAGCATTAAAGATGTGGCTTTGTACAATTGTTTTTTAAAAGGATACTTTAACAGGGTATCGTATAGTGGTTTTAACCTGACTGTTTTTATAATGAATTCAATACAATATACATTTCACTCATTTTTAACCAACATCATCCGTTTTTATATAAATGGATTAGAAAAAAAGGGAATAGGAATTTACAAAATACAAAACGCAAGACGCAGCAGAAATAAACAAAGAAAACGGCACAAGGCTGCCCTCTAGCGGCGCTAACGAATATAGGAGGCCAAGCTCAAAATGGCGGATCCTACAACAATACGAACTTTGCGTCTTGAATTAAAATGAACAACACACACAGTGTGACAACATTTACCTGCAATGATCGGTTCAACAAGCACATATGCAATAATGTGGTTAAGCGCCTCCACTAGAATGATGCCTATAAAAGAGAAATAATATTGACTTCAGTACAAACTGTGTTCTAACGTGAGCAACAACAAAACAATACAAAACGGAATTGCACAGAGATACTATAGGAACTACTGTTATTTCTCTGTGAATCTTACAACAAACCTCACGTTAGCTTTAGAGTAGTTTGTATGTTTGTGCAGAGCAACCTCAGACGCATCTTACCGTAGCAGAGTGCTGGCACATCTGATGCAGACATCTGCTTCCGGTCTGATTTATATAGATTCCAATAGAGGGCGCTATTGAACCTCTCAATGCAAGTTGACTTATAAAAATTCTTTACATACTTTAGCAGGAATTTCACTAAAATAAACAAGTATTTCTTATACCTGTTACATATATATGTGTGTGTGTGTGTGTGCATGTGTGTGTGTGTGTGTATATATAATAAATTCCCCTTCATAAGAAGTAGTGATGGAGCGACCTATAAAATGCCGATCTGTGGCCGTCTGAAAAACTCTCCCAAGAAGGAGTATGGAAAGAAAGGAGGTGATCAAACTCCTAACTAAACATAGACTCAGAGATGCCTGTTACACCTCTGAAATGCAAAATGTGTTCCTGTAGCTTCAAGTAGTACTTAGACACTTCTTAGGTCAAATACTATCGAAACTCTGTTACTTAAACTGAGAATGCATCTCTAAAGAACTGAAAGAAGCTATTAATTGATACTGTTGACACAGAATCCTCATCAACTACTTGGTCATTCATCTGACAAATAAGGCGGTCGGGAGGCTTGATGGAGCTACGATCCCTGAGACCATGACGGCCAGGCTGCGTGCAAACGACCTGAGCTAGAGGGCCTGGTACGTCAGTGACTGGACAGTCAGTGTCAGGAACCGCTGTCTCAGAGGTGTCATTGTCCGGGGAGTCAAAGTCTGGAGGGTTATCGTCAGAATGGTCTATTTCTGTAACGTCAGCGTTCAAAGGAGTCTCATCAGGTTGTACAGTCTCGGGAGGGACCACGTCTGTGTCGAGAAAGTTAGGGGCTGGGGGGACTATGTCCTCAGAGCACTGTGGTGGGCCTACCGCACTGTCAGCTGCAGTATCGTCGACATCTTCTTCAGAGACTTGCCGACTGTCTTGACTGGATGTGGTGACTGTGAGAGAGTCAAACTGAGCAACATCAGACCTCTGGTCAAGGGAGTCATTCTCCTCTTCTGAACTGACTTCCTCTTCACCTGTCTGCATCAGCCAGTTGACTGTACGTACATCGCTGTCTTCCATCACATCAGGTACATCAGGGCATAAGTCGCTTCCATGAACAGCAGCGTCACACTCTGAGTGTTCAGATGCACGGTCCAC
>JAFBJQ010002779.1:0-70268 GCA_016785345.1 Trinectes maculatus
CAAAATTTACATATTTGAATTTTTGAAAAAACGTAAGGCTATAACCTTACTTTTTTTTCAGATTTTTGAGCGATCAAAAAATGATGTTTTATGGCCTCTAATCGTGGAAATATCATTCCTAATGGTGAATACATGTTAATTAGGGGATATTGAACGCATTTTCATCAAAATTTACAACTATGAATTTTTGACAAAAATGTAAGGCTATAACCTTACGTTTTTTTTCAGATTTTTGAGCGATCAAAAAATGATGTTTTATGGCCTCTAATCGTGGAAATATCATTCCTAATGGTGAATACATGTTAATTGGGGGCTATTGAACGCATTTTCATCAAAATTTACAAATTTGAATTTTTGAAAAAACGTAAGGCTATAACCTTACGTTTTTTACAAAAACGTAAGGCTATAGCCTTATGTTTTTTGCAGTTTATTGACCTATCAAGAAATGATGTTTTATGGGAAATAATCATGGTAATATCATTACTAATCGTGAATACATATTATTTAATTGCATTTGAACATGTTTTTATCAGATTTTACAACTATGAAGTTTTTATGTTTTTGACAAAAACGTAAGGCTATAGCCTTATGTTTTTTGCAGTTTATTGACCTATCAAGAAATGAAGTTTTATCATATTTAACCATGGTAATACCATGACTAATGGTGAATACATGTTATTTAATTGCATTTGCAGACATTTTTATCAGATTTTACAACTATGAAGTTTTTATATTTTTGACAAAACGTAAGGCTATAGCCTTATGTTTTTTTGCAGCTTATTGACCTATCAAGAAATGATGTTTTATAGTATCTAACCATGGTAATACCATTACTAATGGTGAATACATGCTATTTAATTGCATCTGCACACATTTTTATCAGATTTTACAACTATGACGTTTTTATTTTTTTGACAAAAACGTAAGGCTATAGCCTTATGTTTTTTGCAGTTTATTGACCTATCAAGAAAGGATGTTTTATGGCATATAATCATGGTAATATCATTACTAATCGTGAATACATATTATTTAATTGCATTTGAACATGTTTTTATCAGATGTTACTACTATGAAGTTTTTATATTTATGACAAAAATGTAAGGCTATAGATTTATGTTTTTTGCAGTTTTTGACCTATCAACCAATGATGTTTTATTGTATTTAACCATGGTAATATCATTACTATTGGTGAATACATGTTATTCAATTAGATTTGAAGGCATTTTTATCACGTTTTACGATCATGAATTTTTTACAATTTTAACAAAAAGGTATGGCTATAGCCTTATGTTTTTTGCAGTTTATTGACCTATCAAGAAATGATGTTTTATGGCATATAATCATGGTAATATCATTACTAATCGTGAATACATATTATTTAATTGCATTTGAACATGTTTTTATCAGATGTTACTACTATGAAGTTTTTATATTTATGACAAAAATGTAAGGCTATAGATTTATGTTTTTTGCAGTTTTTGACCTATCAACCAATGATGTTTTATTGTATTTAACCATGGTAATATCATTACTATTGGTGAATACATGTTATTCAATTAGATTTGAAGGCATTTTTATCACGTTTTACGATCATGAATTTTTTACAATTTTAACAAAAAGGTATGGCTATAGCCTTATGTTTTTTGCAGTTTATTGACCTATCAAGAAATGATGTTTTATGGCATATAATCATGGTAATATCATTACTAATCGCTAAACATGGTAATATCATTACTAATAGTGAATACATGTTATTCAATTGAATTTGAAGGCATTTTTATCGCATTTTACAGTTATGAAATTTTTACAATTTTGACAAAAGACGTAAGGCTATAGCCTTATGTTTTTTGCAGTTTTGTGACCTATCAAGAAATGATGTTTTATGGCATATAATCATGGTAATATCATTACTAATCGTGAATACATATTATTTAATTGCATTTGAACATGTTTTTATCAGATTTTACTACTATGAAGTTTTTATATTTTTGACAAAAACGTAATATCTTTAGCAATGGTGAATACATGTTATTTAATTGCATTTGAAAGTGTTTTTATCAAATTATAAGACTATGAAGTTTTTATGTTTTTTTGCAGTTTTTTGACCTATCAATAAATGATGTTGTATGGCATATAATCATGGTAATATCTTTAGCAATGGTGAATACATGTTATTTAATTGCATTTGAAAGTGTTTTTATCAAATTTTACAATGATTATATTTTGTACAATTTTGACAAAAGACGTAAGGCTATACGCCTTATGTTTTTTGCAGTTTTTTGACCTATCAAGAAATGATGTTTTACAGTATCTAAACATGGTAATATCATTACTAATGGTGAATACATATTATTTAATTGCATTTGAACATGTTTTTATCAGATTTTACAACTATGAAGTTTTTATGTTTTTGACAAAAACGTAAGGCTATAGCCTTATGTTTTTTGCAGTTTATTGACCTATCAAGGAATGATTTTTTATGGCATTTAATTATGGTAATATTTTGTCAAAATAAAAATAAAAAAACATGATAGTATAGTATTTCATCCAAATTCATGAAATAATGCCATATTATAATATAGTGTCAAAATTAATCAAAAAACGTCATAGTATCCTATTTTTAGTCAAAAATCATGGATAAAAGTCAATGCTTTGAATGTCGTCAAAAATCATCAAATAACATCACAGTATTGTCTGTCGTCAAAAATCATGAAAAAATAAAAAACTGCTGACGACATATTTTAGAATCAGAAATTAATTAAAAATGTCATAGTACAGTATGTAGTCGACAGTCAACAAAAACACATCAAAAATCATGTAAAAATTTCAGAGTACAGTATGTCATCAAAGCTAATGAAAAAACGTTGGAGTATAGTTTGTTATCAAAAATGAACTAAAAATGCCATTGTATATTATGATAAAATAAATAAATAATAAATAAATGATCACATATTTAATCAAATTTATTTAAATCTTTATTTTAATTTTGTTATTTTGCTTACCAAGTTAGTGATCATATTTTTTCATCAGGTGTATTGTCCATAAAAATTGCATTATTTACCTTACATACACATTTAAAGTACATTATCAGTTTTTTCTCAGCAGTATGTACATGTCACATTTACTGGTAAATATCACATAACAGCATGAAGCTTTTATTTATAGTAGAAGCACTGATGGAAAAGACTTTATCCCTCCCTCAGAGAAATATTCAGAAAGGCCTTGTCTAGACAGAGTTTTCCATCGTTTGCTGCGGATCAGTCTGAAATATGGCTCTAGTAACATACTTGTACTTTTTAATGTCATTGGTCAATTTTTTCTGATCAGACCTACTTAACGTAGGCCGTCCAGTTTGACACAAATACAATGTTTGTCAAGCGTATGGCATGCACCATGCTGAATCACGTAGTGTTCTACTCTCATTTGAAATTTAACAAGTTTATTAAAGGTGAAGTTTAAATTTACACCCCTGCAATTAATCTCACTCACTAAACCAAGCAATGACATGAGTTATATTCTCCATTGTCTCCATTGTCATCATCCCAACAGGGAGCAGACTGGACAAATATGAGCAGCCACTATTTACAATTGCTAAGTCAAACGTGCTACTCCTCAAACAAAAGTGGATGATACTTGTGTGGACAGAGAAGGTGTAACTTGTGACATACTGACAGTTCTGTCACAGACAAAGGGATTTGTGTCACGTGATGATAAATCTGAGCGTAATGACTGTGTAAAGCTGTCTAATATAACAGCTCCCCACCCCATGCATAGTTTACAATCCATCCTGCTGGGAGCACAAATGTTATTTACACTCTGATGGAAGGACGAAAGACTCACTGAGGCTACTCTTTGTCTCATTATTGCTTTTTCTGTCAGTTCTAGATAACAATGTAAATGTTTCAGTAAATAAATTAATAGTTGATTTATAGTGTTACAAAGAATGCCATTGTGCCTAACAGAATATGTTACATAATATTACAAATATTTATTATTAAATGGATCCCTTGTGATATTGAAAACTGCAGTTTCACACATTTGGAATTTTACATGTATTTAAGAATTTCATCTCAATAGAATCAGTCAGTCCCTAATTTTCTTTTATTTATTTTGGCTTCATGACCTAAGAAGTGATCATAGACCTGAGCTCCAGTCAACTCTGTGACCATGTAAATCACTTGATGTGTCATTTGTACAACTAAATCTTTTCTGAGGATCAACAAGGATCAACATGGATCACACCAGTCATTGGTACAAGTACACACATGTACACACACGTACATGTACACGTATATGCACACAAAGCAAAAGTAAATCTAAAGTTCCATCTCAGGCACATGTGGTAGAATCAAACTAGATGACAGGGACATCAGTTCAGGACTTCACATGTCCCTCTTTGGGTCAACAGGTGGTAAATGAGGAAAAAACAAGATGTGTGTAAAACTGAAAATTTCATGTGCAAATACAAATAAAATAAGTGCATGTTTAAAAAAGGAAAATCAAACATCTGAGGGTTTAACATCCCAAATTCCTGATGACAAAGAAAAGTGCAGACATAAAAGAAAATTTTTTAAGAGGCAGAGATTTAGTGCCATTTGTTTCATGGGCCTTATCTACAGTAGACAATCTGACACATTACAACGAAAAGGGAACAGGTCTAAATAATAAAGTGAATAATGTGTGCAGTTGATTAATCTGCTTTAGTTTCGGGGCCATGGTATTGTGTTGTTGCTAATGCTGCTGCTGTGAAAAGGCCTGCAGCCACAGCTTAAAAACACAGCACCCAATCTCAACCTTTTCAAAAGAATTACACGGTATCTTAAAATAAAGACAACATTTAAAAGCAATGAGGCAACTCATTATCCATGATTCGTGGATAAAGCAGTTTGCACAGTCCTGTTACAGTTATTATAGAGTTCAGATTAATTACACACACACACTGATCTCCATAGGATCAAGGGAGACTGCTATAATGCCTCACTGCTTGGTTCATTAAGAGCTTTCTCAATAACACGGGCATTATGCACTTTTTTGTTCCATTCACTGTTTTTCGGCTTTTGGTAGGACAGTTAGAAATATCACTTATCAAAAGCAAGTAACTGTCTTTGAGGTGAACAGGAAAGAAACAGTGTTAATGGCCTGATGCAAAATAACGATTCTGAACACTCAAGATAAACACTGGACACATAAGTTCTGACAATACTTGGAATATGTAACATGTAACTAAATCCCAATCCAAACAAAATAGACATCAGCTGATACATGTAATTCACATGACATGGGACTAGCCATCTGTAAATCAGAATAAAGCACACATTCACTTTATAAAAAGGCTCAACTTGTTTTCCCAGACATCACTGCACTGTGTCAGTGGCTATGACAGTTTGCCATATATACCTCTGTTCTAACTGATTCAAGAAGTGGAAGAAGCTAGAAATCACATGTAGATGATGGCTTAAGGACAGGGAGGAAGAAAGGCACAAGGTAGAAGCTGACTCCCACAACTGGTCCCATGTCAGTTTGTCTCACTAAACGTTTCAAACTGCTGACATGTACAGAGGTGCCAGTGATGAAGGACAACTTCCGCCTACATCAAAAGGAAGCAGCAGATCAGATGACAATAGGGTGCCACTAAAGGTTCCCCCAGGTGTTTGGAGGGGGAAACTGGTCCACATCGCCAGATTCATCATGACATTTCTCCCCCAGGTTGAATGTGAGTTTGAACCTCAAACGTACTTTTTCCTGAAACCGAAAACAAAAAACGATGCAGCATATCAAGCTCTGCAAGGGTTTCCTTGTCAACAAACAAAAGTTCTGTTTACCACACGAATGCACCCTGTATGTCTGAACATGCAGAGTGCATTTCCATCCATATGAAAAGCAGGCAATTTTAACAATATTAACAAAATAAAAGTGCAGCTTACATATATGTTGTGTGATTTGTTTTGTGTCAGTTAATAAAAATAGAACCAACAGTTGAATGTCAATTGTGCTCCCTTGAGTGCAATAAATACAAAACAGAGACTCAATTGTAAAATCCTAAGTAAGCAGGCAGGGGTACCTTGTGTGGGTTAGCCAGTAGCAGGATCTGCGTGATGGCAGCAGGAGGCAGAATGGGATTGAAAGCAGGGAGCTCAGTACTAGATGGAGGCTGCAACTTCACCTTCATCACCTAGGTAACAAAGACACAAACAAGAAAATACTACTTTGGAGGCTACAATCAACATTTTTAAGGCAACTGCTTATGATGCAAAAACAAACTACAAACTACTACAACAACTACAAACAAACTAGCTGGTGGATTTTAACAGCTTATATGTATGTCATGACTGTGAGCATGAACCTACCTTGGGCACAGCTGCCTGAAAGCGGATGTTGGTGACCGTAATTGGGGCAGAGGACAGCATGGAGATGATCACCACCAGCACATCCGGCCGTGAAGGAGGACAGTCACGAGCAAAGGTGAACAAAACGCGGAGACTGTGTTTATCAAATACAGTCACTGGTAAAAGGCTGCCTGAAAGATGTGAGCAAACACAAGAGGCATAACACTTTAAAATATGATGTGAAGAAAGGTATTAGAAAACCAATGATTGCAACCATCATCATTGTTAGGTCTGGTGTTATTGCTTGTGCTTACTGGGTTTGATTGATTCCAGAGGCACAATAACATCAGCTAGAGAGATGCTGTCATAGAGTTCAGCAGCAGGTGTTGAGCCTTTTTCAACTGCTGTAAGACTGAGGTTAGAGAGGAGGAGAGCATCAGGCTGCTCTGATTGGACGGAATGGCTTGGTGTGGGTGGAGGAGCGACAGCAGTGGAGGTGGTGTTTTTAGGAGCAGCAGACCTGGAGCCGGACTTAGTCTGGAGATCTCGTAAAGTAACTCTGGACTGAGGTTGGATCTTATCCCTGCATGTAAATGGAAGTTTAGAGAAACTGTATTCATTTTGGGTTCACTTCCTGAAAATGACATAGTCCCACATTTTCCCATTGGATAAATAGAGATTATTACATCTAAAATCTTTCTGTAGGTTTCTCTTACCATTTGACCTGCTGGCTCTCTGGAGGTAAGGACTGCTGTAGCAATGTTTTCCCCAACAAGTCAAGCTCTTCCATGGCTTTAGGAGGCGCAGTAGGGACCCCTGCTGATGGGGCCTGATGAGTTTGCGCCACAGCAGGTTGCAACACTGCTGTTGGTGCTGATGGACCAGACGATTCAGTGCCATCAGAAGCCTGAGAAAACAGAGGGTTTGCGTTTGTGTCAGGACTGTGTATAAGAAGAGATGATCGATGGTGACAAAATTATATCAGTCTCTGTATTAAAGCCCTATATAATGTTTATGTGATCACATTGTATTCTATTCTTTTTCACTGAAAGGATCGTTTTAAAATACTGCCACTTGGTGGCACCAAAGTCACAATATTTCAGCTTCTACAAATACTGTACTGAATTTAATGTGGGCATGTAGAAAAGTTATTTCAAAACTTGCACCTGAAAAGCATTCTGGGAGTCATAGCTTTCTGTTACATTCAGACCTAAAAAACAAAGACAATAAAAAAGGTTAATTAAAAAATGTTTCCAGTTTTTGGTGGTTAAAACAATACCATATAATTCTGCTCAAAAATAATTTCCATCATATCTCAAATGTACTTAAAAGTAAGGAAAAAGTGAGAAAAGTGATCACTAAGGTAAGAATTTGTGAAACGTTTAGTTAACCATAAACAGAGTGGGAATGTGCCTGACTGTTGTGGTGCGGCCAGGTGGTCTGCCACTGAGAAGGCTGGGGTTCAGCCCAGCCAGAAAAAATAGGGTATAACTGTGTTTTGCATGCTAAGCTTTGTTAATACTGCTGACCTAACCCCTTTAAACCTGGTAAAAATGTTCAACAGATGTGTTTACATGCCAAATGAGTCCCTTTGTAAGCCACAAGCTGTACTAACCCAAAGACATGAGTTCATCATCCAAGAGGCTGATACCCATGTTCTGAGTCAGGGATTGTAGGCTGTATGGTTCCTGGTTGGTTGGTGCTGTGGTGGCTGATGCGTTCAATCCCATCAGATCTAAAAGTGCTGAGCTACTGCTGCCTGCTTCAAATGGAAAATACAGAAAATTAGTCAACTGAGAGTTTACAAAAAATATGATGAAAAATAGACACTGATGCATGCTAATTTACATCGAAAACAAAAATACTTGCACCCACCTGGTTGTGAGGGTACAGTTGTGTCATCTTTTGTTACCTCCTCCCCTTTAACCAGTTGTCGATACAGATTGATGACCTGTGTCAAGCTGTCATTGGCCTGTAAGATATCAGCTGACAGCAGAAAACTACTCACAGTGGATTTCTACACATGTGGTGGAGTAAACCAGTGACAATGGAACAAAGGCAACCTTTTAAAGGTTTATACCCTGTACAACCCAACTTACCCAGGGCTTCATCACTATCCTCTGTGTCGCTGGCTAATCGGAACAGTGTGGGCCTCATCCTTTCACAGCGCTGGTACAGATCCTGAAATTAAAACCATGTTAAAACCCTAAACTCTCACATCTACTGAGCGGTCCCAGGTGGTTTGTGAGACTTTTAGCTGAAGCATGTTATAAAGTGCTGAGCGGTGCTAACCCACCTTAATGAGTTCCTGGTTGCTCTGTGAGCAGCTCTCTTTGCTGTAGCCCTCCAGCAGCTGGCTCAGCAGGGTGACACTTTCCTTCACCTCCTGGATGGCATTCACTCGCTTTGATACTTTCTCCACTCGTTTTTGATCCTAGGGAAAAACAAAAGCTAAGTTGCGACAGTGCCCAAGATCTACAGAAAGTGTTTTTTTTAAATGATTAACTCAGACTGCAGAAGATGTAATTATCATCCTGCTACATAGTGTTTTAGACAAATTGTAAGCAAATACAGATATAGATGCACATATGTTTAACAAAACCAATGACTCACTTCCTGGACCATTTCCTTAATGAGCTTGTTTGCTGCTCTTAGATCTTCTGGTTGAGTGCTGTTCAATAAGCGTGACAGCATCTACAAAAACAGGACAGGACAGAAGAGGGTGAGGAAAAAGAAGAGGACGGGAATTAGTAAACCATACCCCGTACCTTAACAGTTTTCACATGAGAATTTGCTGAACAATGTCCTTTTAACAGGAATGAAGATGATACAATTTACAAGTACTTCTCTTTGTAAACATGTCTGAAGCTGCTAGTGCATCTTCATCATCACACATACCTTGGATTTCTCCTCATCCTCAAAGATGGCAGTTTTGGCTCTGGGTGGAGGCGTTGGGAAGGGCTTGTCATCAGGAAGCACAGGATCCTGCTTAACAATGCCTGGAAGAGAACAAGGACAGCTGTTAACCTCATCCATCAACAGCACAGCAACGTTTTATATGTTTACACTGTATAGAGACCTTGGTGACGCCACGTGTCATTGTGAGACTGTCAGAGACTTTTTTAAATTTTTAATTTATTAATTTAAGGGACATAAACATGTTGGACAACAGCAACTTGGTTGGAAACTGTTTTTAAGATCACACAACATTCACCTCAGCATGACTACGGACATCACTCTCATGCTTGTGGGTCATGCATAAAAAAGAAGAACTGATACCACTTAAAAATCAGAAACCAGAAAAAAGAATGGTGGAAACATAGGAACAAAGGAAAAGGGAAACAATAAATAAAATCTTATAGAGGATACATGAAATAACAAAACATACATACACACGTTGTGGCAAGAAAACATACACCTTACCCTGTTTTTTCAGCATCTGATAAGCATCTGCTATCTTGGTCTCATCCGGCAGCCTCACTGTCCAACAGTACATCATTTCTAATACCTTCTTCTTCACTGCTTCTGGAGCCCGGGCACCCAAATACTGCAGAGAAAGAGGTGACAGGGTATTGTCAAGAAATGTGTGTTTTTACTATTTTTTTACTAGAAAATTTTGTTCGTTTTTGGTACAAATATCTTTTGAATTGAAATACATAAGCGTCTTATAATTTGTCAATATCGATATCAGTATCAAAATTAGTAGTCACATTGTGACTATCAACTTATGTTCAAACAAACTCAAGGCTTTTAGTTTTACTCTGTTATGAAATCTCCTCTTGAAACTACACCATGTATTGACTAAAGTGCTGTTAATTTGCTGATAAAACCATAGAGATGCAGCCAAACTGGTGTGACAGCACATAGAACAATGGTCATTACCTTGGGTGAAACCACTTTGATGAGCTCATTTAGAAAGCGAAACTTTCCTACTTCACTGTGAAATCTCTTTCCACAGTTCTTCATGCACATTTCAAGAACCTGCAAAATGTAGTTAAAGTTTCAGACACAAATATATGGTGACACTGCTGTGGTCTTTTGCAAGCCATTTGTGAACATGCAAAGTGATGGTTAAGCTTTAAGTTCAGTCTCTTACTGTAAGTGCTTGCATAGCCTCCCATTCCTGGGGAGACTGGATTTTGTGGGCCAAAAGCCTGGTAGCAAGTTGAGGACTGATGAATAAAGACAGACGTTAACCCTCATTTTAATGACAGAGAAAAGCAAAACGACACTGATGTTCAAAAATGTCAGTTGTAATTAAATATTACAGACTACAAGATGAATAATGAATGCTTTTCTATAAAACTATAAAAGGCTGGAAGGAAGTACCTTATTAAAATAAGTCCAGGCTGCAAATATCTAATCAATTATTCAGCCTCTGAGAAAAAAATCATGCTTAATAATTACTTAAATTAAATAATATAAATAAAAATAAAAAGACAGTAATAGTTGCAAACCCAGGGTTGCAAAAACCCTGCAGAATTTATGAACAAAGTATGCCAAAGCAAAACTAGACCTGTATTACAATGATAGTTATGCAGCAGCATTGTGTGCTGCAATTCAGCCCACTGCATCACAAACTATAACAACGACATGTCATTGTTCTGCAGAACAACATCCTAAACATATGACTTCAGCAATCATACTGACAGACACAATCCAGAGCTAAAGGAAGCCACAGTGGAGAATCTGTGAGAGCATTACCTGCTAATAACTGTGTATCAAACATTTTACCGCAAAATATCAAATATTAAGTTACTTTAAAAAATCTTTGTTATATGTGTTAAAGGGGTCTTATTTACCACACAGTTCCTTCGATGCAACAGGTGGTACTGTGTTGATGTGTAAGTGCATTTTGATAAAAATGAGAACAGCTATTCTGATATGGTGCGATATTCGTCGCCACAGTCATCTCACCCCTCTGGTTCATTGTTGAGCTGATCATAGAACCCCTTGATACTGTCCCAGTCGTTCTCCTTATTCAGAGGGTTGGTGGCCTTGTCTGTGTGAAAGAAAAACACAAAACCAAGACGTTGCAGCATCTCAGTGAATTTCTGACCTGACACCTGGAGGGAAACATGAATCCTGAGATTCCTGACATTTTTTTTCAGACAGCTCTGTGTGGCTTTGAGAGGCCTGTTACACCTCCCAGACTGACACGATGGCAACGACACGTTATACTCCGAGATTTTACAAGAAAATAATAGTATTAAGTATTATCATACAGCAATAATAACACCTTGTAAATCCTGTCTGCGGCTGTAGCCCGGGGTTGTTTACAGGGTGTCGGGTGTCTGGGCTGGCACAGATGAAGAGTCTTGCTTTGTGACTCAGATTATTGCAGAAGTGACGGTTCCTGATTCAGATGACATGTCTATGGGCGGGAGCTAGCTAGCCATTCGTTTATATTAGCATTCAGCCGGGCTTTAATGGGTGGTTTAAAGACAAAAATGTCACGTTTGTGTCGCATCGCCAGCCTTCAAGTATCATCAGTTAAGATGCCGTGAGCTCAGGAATACGAGTGCATTACGGCGAATCTGATTCATTACCCAAACGACTCTATTTCTCTGCGTTCAACTGTACTTTCTGATTTGCTGACGTTCGGTCTCTTGAATCTACAAATATCCCCCAGGAACTGCACAGTCACCGACAGCGACGTATTTAACATGAAAATGTATATCCGTATCCCTCAGACACGTCTCGGCTGTGTGTTTTAAGATTAATAGTCAATCTGGTATTGTAATGAATGGCGACTTACTGATTTGAGACTGCAGGCTAACCTCATCTGGAGGCGCCGCCGCCATCTTTCGGGAATTAACAAGTGCCCAGTCTTCAGATTTCTATAGTTTATCGCGATGTCTGCGTAAACCAGCGGCTCTGCAGCGCCCCCAGCTGGGCGCGTGGAGAAACTACATGACATTGTGTACGGTGGGCGGCAGGCTGCGAGCTGCCTGCGGCTTCAATGAATGCAGCTAACATGGCGCGACACCGGCGGCGGAGGACTGCCGTGATCGACGTGAAGTCTCCGGGATGTTTTTTTCACTGTTTTCTTTAATGTAGCTGTCGCGGAGAGCAACCACAAGTAGTGCACAGTGTGCTACGGACTTTTTTATCCAGTGCTTGAATAGCAGACAAAAACCTCGGTGTGTTGTTCACCACAGGAGGAAAGTATCACACCAGCCTCGTCTCAAAGAGAACCACAAAACTCAGCAGTTCCTGCACTGTCAGACAACACGGACAAACCTGCAGCCAGGAACTAACAACGGGCCACTTTAGCTGGTTTACATTTGCTAATTTTAGCTACGTCAAGAACTTTGTTGGCGAGCTACTGTACCTCTATCAGCTCTGGAGACCATCCGAGTCTTAACACGGTCGTTCTGGTCAAAGTTCCATCTTACATGCACCGTTGGCTGTCTGGAGAAGTCGGTGCAGCTGATAAACTGGTAGAAGATGTATGTCGTGGTTGCAAAAGTGAGCTAACATCTAGCTAGCTAGCCGCGCTAGTGTTCTAACGTGAGTCACTGGCTGTGGATGAATGTAACGTATCGCAACATCGGGTGTTGCCTGGCTGTCGCCTCTTCGTTGTGGCGGTGGCGATGACTCGCCCATGACTGTGGACAAGACAATTCTCTGTTTCCTGTCGCGTCGGTGGAATATATAACGTCTACTTTATCTGAAGATAATCCTTTCTGGATTTCTGGGACAGTATTATGATGGGATCTCTGAAGGCTCTCCAGGAGTGGTGTCGGATACAGTGTGAAAATTATAACGATGTGGAAATAAAGGACATGACAACGTCCTTTAGGGACGGTCTGGCATTTTGTGCCATAATACATCGTTACAGGCCAGATTTGATGTAAGTATTATAGTATTAATATAGTAATTACATTGGTACTAACTAACCCGATAACGGTGTAGCGTCACCTTATTCTTGCTATAAACTGCTGATAGCAATAGCAGCTGGCTCCTGTCGCAGAGTTGGGCAGTGTTTTTATTTTTATTTTGTATGAAACATGAAACATTCTAACATATTTTTCATCCGTCCAGGTTAGTAAATAATAATGCAGATCAGACTAACCAGATAGACCGTGGACTAATCTGTGCCCGTGATTAGTCAGTACATGTTTTTGGCCAGCGCAGTTTAAGCAGAAAGTTTCCATGCTGACGTTGGTTCATAAGGTTATATGATATTAGTTTACACCGTCAAAAACTCTTAAAACTTAATACAATTAGAAAAGAGTGTTTATGTTGTATGGGTCATTTAGACTAAATGACCCGTAAAAATATTATTGTTTTAATATTGTGTAGTTAATGAGAGGTCAGTGTACTGTGATTAACCCAGACTGACAAGTCTTACCCTGTCTGTAACAGGCCCCTCCTCTGTGCAGTACACACACACACACAGTACAGAAGCTACCTCAAAACCACTACAGCACATTCAGTGGGATATAAAATGGCTTATTATAGGGAGGAGGAAGTGATGACTGTCCATTGGTTTTGGTAGAGAACAAATTGTAGTGCATTTGTATGGTTCACAGTGGAAATGCATTTCTGTGGAATGGCACCAGTCCTGTGTTGTGTAATGTTGTTATAATGTTGTTATAATGTTGTCGGATGTAGCTCAGTGGGTGGAGCAGCCAGTTGACAGCATCAGGATCAGTACTTTGAGTGTGATGGAAACAATGACTTGGTTCCATCTGAAGGGATCTAGTAACTGACGTCCCTCTTCTGTCCTGGAGGAAACGTGAATGATTTTTGACAGTAAGCGTCTTGCTAATTCTATTCAGCTCTTATGTGGTGCAGGCTTTCGTATGCAAATTGCACATCACAGCAGGAGAGCTGGAAGTTTGGCAAAGGAGAAATTGTAAACCAACCAACTTTCTAGCGCTGCAGCTCCAGTTCGTGTCCCTGTATGCCAAGATTGAGCCACCCTTCACTTTGCAGCCAGTTAATTCTCATCATTATACTTCACACTTTTGCAGACGAGAGATGTGAGTGCAACGAATGGCCTCATCCTAATCACCTCAGCTGAGATCAACTGTCACTCGGTCCACTGGAAAATAGCAGATATAGGTTTGATTTTCTTCAGGAAATCAACCATGATCCATGGTCCAGCCTAGTGAACCGCACTGCTTGGAACAACACAAAGTTGCTTTTAAATTCAAGCATTGTAATATGGAGCCCATGAATAAACTTTGTTATGCAATGTAGCACTGCAGGCAGCTATTTTGCTTTTTTGATTTTCTGTGTCCTCATTCGTCTGCTTAAACAGCTGAGTATTTTGTATTCACAAGCTCCGCTCCTTCTCATAATATCCATGAATCCCAATCATGTATACTCTAGCCCAGACTTTTCCATTTGACGGAACCCGATTTAGCAGATATACTGGTTCACCCAGGTTTTGATCATGTGGATATAAAATGCTTCGTCAAACAGGGCACACTCACGTACACATACACAGACACACCACCCGAAAATAAACCTCGGAGTGAGACTCTGAGTCACAGTGGATTAGGTTCGCAATTCAGATCACACACGGCACTCCATCATCCGTTTCTATGTCACCTGGCACTGTCTCTTCCCAAAAATGTAAACTTCCAGCAACACTTTTAACAATATTTTTTTTAGTTGCTGCATGTCTGTCTGCATGCAGTGGCACACCTGACATAGTGGACTTGTTTTGACATGATCTTGATCTTAGACCTGCTGCTCGGTGTGTTTGTGACCATGAGAACTAGATTAGAGAGAACAGAGGTCACTGTGTGCTGCTGTAACACGGAGCTCATTCACAAGGGTTTGCCTTGTTTGGATTTCCACATGGTGTACACAAGCTCTCACCAGGTTTTTTCTTTTCCACCATGCTGCTGTCCCACTGCGAGACACTTTAAGTCAACATTAATTCACTTATGATCACAACCACACTTTCATCCCAGAACACCTCAGACATTTTCCAGTTTTACTGCAGGATGTTTACTGGTGGGAGCCCTTGCTTTAGTTCCTCGCTCCAGGCATTTCAAAGCACAGACTTTGTAATTATCAGCCCGTCTTTTCTGTTTAGTGCAGTCACTTTGTTCCTTTTGTCCTGGCAGTTGTTCATATCAGCCATCATTTGTGTGTGGTTTGGGACCAGTTGTCTGCAGCGGTAGCATGGAAGCTTAACTGCTCAACATTTCTGCCTGTCACGCTGTCAAGCCAGTAATAGCTTTTTGATGGTTCATAGCATAAGTGGATATAGGCCAGCAAGCTAAATACGGTACTGTCCTGTGTCAGCATGGAACATTTACTTCTTTATGATCCTCTATACTGTCCTTGGCCTAATAGGGAATACAACGACTTGCAGTTGTTGCAGACTATATCTGTAAACTAGACCCAATGTCTGTTTACAGAATTTTAACATGAATTCTCTTTTGTCATTGCAGAGACTTTGATTCGCTGTCTAAAGAAAATGTCTACGAGAACAACAGTCTGGTGAGTCAGTTTTACAGCTGCATGATTTGAGGTTTGAACAATCCTGTAATCTTGTGTTGGTGGTTATGTCACTGCAACGAATTGGCTCATGGCACAAAAGTGAGTATAAGCTCCACAGCGTTAACTTAGCTTTAGGCACTAAATTTTGTACTCGATGTGCTTCATTAAGCCATAACATTATTAATAACTGTTATTATTATTTCCTGCTGTCAGAGAGGGAAGAGGCCAGAGCAGTTGGTGTCCAAACAAAATAGAAAAAAAGGATAAAAATTCAACAGAAGCCTACTGAGAGACTGTGTAGAGAGGATTTTGTGTGAAAGTGCTGAATTTGCAGCTTTATGTTACAAGTAGAATGAATCCAAGAACCCTTGTTAATATTTTCCGTATTGGGGCTTTTCCACATCATCTGTAAACCAACAGAATATTAAGGAGTAAGGCAGGGCAAATGTATTTGTCCAGCACATTTCAACAGCAAGGGAATTTAAATCCTTTACCCTGTAAGGCCCCCGTGATTCCTTTTTTTTTTTAAACGACCATCTCCATGTATGTCAGCATGTGCTGCGTACATGTTCACACAATCTTTGACATCAAATCTCACCTTTTTTTTAAAAACAAACTATTTTGCCCCATTCTATTTAGTTCCATCTCCACTCTCACTGTCAATGGTCTGCGTCTGACCTACATAAAGCCTTGTATTGATCAATTTAGCCTATGACTTAATTTCATCCTTTGCTTCATCCTGGTTTAAACTACAGCACTTAACCAAACAGAGATGTGTATAAGAGACAGGTTTACAGGGTGTCGGGTGTCTGGGCTGGCACAGATGAAGAGTCTTGCTTTGTGACTCAGATTATTGCAGAAGTGACGGTTCCTGATTCAGATGACATGTCTATGGGCGGGAGCTAGCTAGCCATTCGTTTATATTAGCATTCAGCCGGGCTTTAATGGGTGGTTTAAAGACAAAAATGTCACGTTTGTGTCGCATCGCCAGCCTTCAAGTATCAACAGTTAAGATGCCGTGCGCTCAGGAATACGAGTGCATTACGGCGAATCTGATTCATTACCCAAACGACTCTATTTCTCTGCGTTCAACTGTACTTTCTGATTTGCTGACGTTCGGTCTCTTGAATCTACAAATATCCCCCAGGAACTGCACAGTCACCGACAGCGACGTATTTAACATGAAAATGTAGTGTATTCTACTACGCAGAGAGGGAAGAGGCCAGAGCAGTTGGTGTCCAAACAAAATAGAAAAAAAAGGATAAAAATTCAACATAAGCCTACTGAGAGACTGTGTAGAGAGGATTTTGTGTGAAAGTGCTGAATTTGCAGCTTTATATTACAAGTAGAATGAATCCAAACCCTTGTTAATATTTTCCGTATTGGGGCTTTTCCACATCATCTGTAAACCAACAGAATATTAAGGCGTAAGGCAAGGCAAATGTATTTGTCCAGCACATTTCAACAGCAAGGGAATTTAAATCCTTTACCCTGTAAGGCCCCCCGTGATTCCTTTTTTTTTTTAAACGGCCATCTCCATGTATGTCAGCATGTGCTGCGTACATGCTGACATACATGGTCTTTGACATCAAATCTCACCTTTTTTTAAAAACAAAATATTTTGCCCCATTATATTTAGTTCCATCTCCACTCTCACTGTCAATGGTCTGCGTCTGACCTACATAAAGCCTTGTATTGATCAATTTAGCCTATGACTTAATTTCATCCTTTACTTCATCCTGGTTTAAACTACAGCACTTAACCAAACAGCTTTTAAAAGTCTCTCGCTATTAACCACAGTGTTGTGAATCAGTAATGTGGATCCGTGAGGAGCTCTTATAACACATTGTCACCTTAGCTATAAAGCAGGTTTTTATTATACAATGTAGTAAAATGTACTTTGATCGGTTTAGGTTCAGTGTGTAGCATTTTTTTGGCTGATTTATGTCAGCGCTGTGTAACTGCCAACGATTGTATCTACGTTGTTATGTAACGAGACCCGCTTTCTCATGTCTTCAGTGGAATTTTTCATTAGAGTGATGGTTATCCTCAAAGCACAGACCATAACATTGAAAGTGATGACAAAGGTTTTGGCAGCAGAGTTAAACTACTAAGAGCACCGAGTATGTGCTGGTGGGTGGGCTATGGCATCACCTTCTTTTGTTGCAGGCATGCAACAAATACATTGTACTGTTCTTCATTTCTGTAAAAATCTTGATTTGGTTTGACTCAAACATTCTGCAATAATCTGCAATAATAATCCTTGTTTAAGATGAAAACAAAACGAACGGTGCCTTGCATGATATGTAGCCGTGTATACAGTTTTATCAGCGTAGGTTTGAGGTGTCAGTGTCTGGAATTTCTCATGCCAGCAAAATACAGTGAGGGTGTTTACATTGCTCGAATTAATATCAAGGTATGTATGGAAAAATTCCTGATAATCCACTGACTTTGCTGTCAGTATTTCCAGTTTGATCATTTCATACCAGAGAAGACGATAACTAAGGACTAACTGATGTTTCACATGATACAAGTTAGTTCACCTAGTTCACTGGAACCGCTGATCCCTGGCTTCAGTCTGTTTGAATTATTGGAATGTATCATATAAACTCACTGCTTACTGTTTGCCAGTCTGTCTTATATCCTTTACCTCTGCTAACTCCCTCTCTCCCTCACCCATATGTTTATTTCTCCTATTGTAGGCATTCGAAGTGGCTGAGACACAGCTGGGGATTCCAGCCCTGTTGGACCCAGAAGACATGGTGTCCATGAAAGTGCCTGATCGGCTCAGCATCATCACCTACGTCTCCCAGTATTACAACTTCTTCAACAACAAGACTAATGGTAGGCACACGCAGTTCAGCTTGGTTGTCTTGCATCTTGAATTTTAATCTTATTAACTGCTCACGAGTCAAAAACCACTGGTTTTAGATAAGATAATTATTTACAAAAAGTATGACTAACTTGAGAGCTTTGTAAACTGTCCAACCCTACCACTCATGGATTTCTCTACCTCCTCTCTCACAGCAAACCCCCCTTGCATGAAGAGGCCGAGCACTGTTGGTCATATTGAGCCAGCCCAGAAAAGGCCTCTGACCCCACTGGAAGATAAAGTGGGTGAGACTGAGGTAAGAACAAGACTTGGCACCAGTAGAGGATATGGATGACTAGGATGTATAATCCTTGATTTCTTTTTTTAATGAATTTCTAAAGCATGGTAAACTTTTTTGCAATTTGAACTCTATAAGGTAAGCGTTGCATGATAAAAGGTGTCCTTTTTAGGCCCGGATAAGTACATTTTGGTTGATTAAAGGTATGAAAATGAAGGAATATCAAAGTATAACAGCATGTTCTATTCTGGGGGTGTTAACTCATCAGGTCTGTACAATACAATTCCCATCCTAATGTAACAATGCACGATACCCACATATGTTGTTTATAATCACCACTTCCTTATGTGGGCTTTGTGTTGCACAGCTGGAGAATAACAAAGCAGCAGAGGTAGAGTAAGTCTATAAAGATAGCCTCTGTATCCTGTCTCTCTTTTCTTTCACATGCTTTCAACTTCTTACCTCCATCTTCATACGTCCATGTACTGCCATCTTCCTCTTCAACTTCCATCCTCTCCCCTTCAGATGGAAATCCTTTCCACTCCCTCCTCTTCCTGTTCTTCTTCCTCCTCACATCTGATCACCCTTCCACACCCTGATCCTTAGCTTAGGCTTAGGCAGTAGGATGGGGGTGGGAGGGTGGGGAAGGAATTTGAAAGCAAAACATTTAGGTCAGTCTTTTTTTGTAAAGACTATCTGATGTATTTATCCTAACACTGAGTGCCAACTTTTTACTATGCTGCTTGTAGCTCCTTTATTTACTTTAACAGCATATCAGTCCTAAATCTTAATCATAACTGACTTATGGAACCACTAACCAAAGCTATTTGAATTTTCTTGAACTAATCAACACTGTTTTTATCATGATATGATAAATAATTCTGTATTAAAATAAATGTTTTTCAAAAATGAAAAAAATGAATGCAGTAATGAACGATATGATTCGAAGAGGAGTAGATGTTACAGTAACTAAGCAGATGTAGCTAGATTAACAGAATGAAGAGTCTGCATCCTCAAATCCTGACTCGTTGTTTGATTTCCCCGCTTCCCTCATTACTCTCCATATTCCCCCCTTCCCCGACGTCTCCACCTGGTCCCCTATGTGCCAACAACGTCCCGGTCACTTGCACTAGCCAACCCAACCCATACACACAGATGCAGCAGCAGTCAGGCGCAACATGCTCAGCAGCACCTGTGCCGCCTGCCAGAAACACGTTCACCTGGTGCAGAGGTTTCTGATGGATGGAAAGCTCTACCATCGCAACTGTTTCAGGTGAATCCTGCAACTCTAGTAACGGCCTGAGTGTTGCTGATGTCTAATAAGACACTGCTTTGGAGCTGTAATGAATTTCTAAGGATGCAAAGAAAAATATAGTCAATATTTTCTTGACACTTAGGTGTGGAAACTGCCAGTTTCCAGACAAGAGATGGTCAAACAATATACTAGATTTCTAAGGATTTATGCTTAATTAATTAGGATTTATATATTGTAGATTTATACAGTATGTGGCCTGTTGATGTTCTGACAGTCCTGTGTCATTGTTGTCTTAGGTGCACAGAGTGTCACAGCACATTGCTTCCTGGATCCTACAAACTGGGGAGTGACTCTGGGGCGTTAGTTTGTACACATCATCTTGCAAGGCATGTTCTATCCAGCCAAAATGGCCGACCTGATCTAAGTAAGAGACCAGTGGCAGTTCAGTCTGTCAGGCATGGTCGGAGCACAACTCCCCACACATCGCCCTCCGATAGAGAGCAGGCTAAGACACCATTCTCAGTGGGCCAAACAAATGACAGTGATGTGCCTACCAATGACTCTGCCACAGTCACTCCTGTTACAACCAAGAAAGAAGATTCTTTGGAAAAAGCAAATGACATAGATGTTTGTGGAGCAGCAGAGGAGACACAAGGTTCCTCTTCTCCCCCCAATCCTTTTGATGAGAGCGACGACGAGGAGGATGAGGGAGAAAAAGAGGAAGACACTCACACTCCAACAGAATGTACAGCTAATGGCGACCTACCTTGCACACCTGTCAGTCACAATGAAAGTGCCAGTCGGCCGGTGCCAGCACCTCGCAGGGTTCCTGAACCCACCCCTCCTCCTCGCCCTGCCCCTCGGGTTCGGCTGCACCGTACGACGGATGGCATTGCTGCTGGTGGGTGATCACTGTAAAACATGAACTGTTAGAGAGATAAATGTACCATTTGATAATAATCCTCAGGTTCTATCTGAAATCATAGGTGAACATCTGAAGCCTCCAACTCCTCCTAAACCCAGAGAAAGATCACAGTCACCAGGAAGGTAAATCTCTCTCTTGTTAAATGCATCTTTTCCTGTTCCCTTCCACCATTTCACCTACCTCACTCATATGAATTTCATCTGTTACACCACGTATGGTAGTTGTTTGCTCGTCCACGCCTCTGTTAGGCTGTTTTTCTTGTCTCCCCCTCCATGACCCCTCCATCCCTATTTGTGTATCTTCACTGTCCAGCTTGTCCAGTGGCACCCATAAACCCAAAGACCCACCATGGCTCGCACTCGTCCAGTCAGAATCCAAGAAGAAGAAACCCCCTCCCCCTCCCCCTGTCGGATTGGCAACACCCCCCAATACAGGCTCTCTGTCCTCTCTCAAAGGGGAAAGCTCCAGACCCAGCACACCCCTTCCAACTGCCAACCCATTTGAGGATGATGACGATGATGACAATAATGAGGCAGAAGAAGAGGTGGGAGAAGGAGATGCTGTACCATCCACAGTAGTGGCCAGTCACCCATGGTACAGCATCACTCAAGTGGCTGACACAACAGGTGCCAACACTCCCCCTAGTGGAGGAAGCTCATCCCGCTCTGCCAGCCCCGGGAGTGCAAGGAGCAAGAAACGTCCGGCACCCCGGGCTCCACATACACCTGCTGGTAAGGAGGATCAGTCAGTGATTAGTGCTACTCACGTCTTACATGAAAACAAAAAAGAGAACACTTTTATATTTTACCAACACTCCCCTTAAGTAAGCTTTAAGAGATAATTATACTAGTGTAAAATTCCACTTGAATTGAAAATACTGGCCTTTCAGGAGAGTTGATGTGGATTAATGACCCCCATTTGGACTACAGAGCTGATAGAATAGCAATGTGACAAAGAGAGGGATCTTGAACATAGATATTAACTCTTGTTGTTCCTCTTTCCATCTTTTCTCCATTTCAATCTGTCCAAAAAACTTTGATTCCTGTTTCACATCTTTTTGCCCTCTGTTTGTACTGAACTGTCTATCCTCTCCAGTTTTCCCTCACTCTCAGTCCTCTTCCTGCTCTCCCTCTCCAGCTCTCAGCATCGAGAGTCTGTCGTCAGGCTCAGACCACAGCTCCTCCCAGCCCCCCTTGGGTGGCTGTGCCAGCAGCGACCAGGAACAGAGCTTCACCAAAAGTAATTCAGAGCCTTCCATCTGTACACCGTGCGACTCTACGACCTTACCTTCCTCCTCCTCAAACGAGCTCCTGCTTCACCCTCCCCCCACCTCAAACTCTTCTCCCATGCCACCAAACGCCAGCTCAGCTCCAGCCACCCCACA
The DNA here is from genome assembly GCA_016785345.1 of Trinectes maculatus. Taxonomy (NCBI): domain Eukaryota; kingdom Metazoa; phylum Chordata; class Actinopteri; order Pleuronectiformes; family Achiridae; genus Trinectes; species Trinectes maculatus. The sequence continues at coordinate 22,469 of JAFBJQ010002779.1, forward strand.
GACTATTCGCAGTTCAGAGACCAAAGGAGCTGGAACCCCTCCACCAAGGCCCCCATCAACTCCCAGCCCACTGGCCTCTGGGGTGACACAAGCACACAAAAAGGTAAAAGAATCACTACAAGCAATATATAGCAATATAGAGCAAAACAGTTTTCTAAATCCAGATGTGTCTTTTTTCCGACTGCAGCGGATATGTAAAGAAAACCCGTTCAACAGGAAAGCTTCTCCTTCGCCCGCAAAATCCAAAACCAGACCACCTAAGGGCCCTCGTCCTGCCAGACCCCCTGCTCCTGGTCATGGCTTCCCACTAATCAAACGCAAGGTACAAAACGCATTTGTTTTGTGTCGCACGTGTTCGTGTAAGTTTTAGCACAGAAATTCACAGACTTCCTCTGATTCCAACACAGAGGAACTAAATGCTCCATATTCAAAAATCAATCCAGGTGCAGTCAGATCAGTTTATCCCAGTGGAGGACATCCACGAGGAGATGAGTCAGCTGGAGAAACAGCTGGATGAGCTGGAGCTGAGGGGAGTGGAGCTGGAGAAGCAGCTTAGAGACAACCCTAATGGTATCACATTGCATTGATTTCTAAAAAATCCCTTGACTTTCCTCGTGTGATTACACAAGATTTAAAACCCAGGTGAACAATAAATAATTATGAACACATAATGTATTTTTCTGTGTTCCTCTGTTGTGATTACAGATGAGGACGAAGAGCGGCTGTTGGTGGATTGGTTCACTCTGATCCATGAGAAACATCTTTTAGTCAGACGAGAAGCTGAGCTGGTTTACACGTAAGGATGTTTGAACTACTTTACATGACATTAGCATGACCAACTATCTTTCATTTAAACAGTCTGTGCAAATCTCAACCTCAAGTCACTTGTGAGTTAGCACAAGCATATTTACATTCTCTTACACTGCAGAACAACATTAGAAGTACTACATATACCAGGCTCTGACATTGTTTTTTTTTTTACGTTGCTGGCTGCAGCGCCAAGCAGCAGAACCTGGAGGAGAGGCAAGCTGATGTGGAGTATGAGCTCAGGTGTCTTCTCAACAAGCCAGGTGTGTTTTACCTCATCTTCATTAAATATAAGTATGACCATATTTATTTCAAGCTCTGTAAACTCAAGCAGTAGCATTTAAACATCTAGTCACTAACAATTTGCCACTTAGCAATATTAATTCCATTCACTCTTTAGCATTGGATGATGTTAAGGACTCTCTTTTGAACCCTAAATGGTCACTAGTTGCCTCAGTATTTCATTAATCTTCGAAACCCGCACAACTTATGACTGAATTCATAATTCAATGCTGATATTTATTTGGTGAATTCACTTTCACAGAGAAAGACTGGAGTGAGGAGGACAAGAGGCGGGAGCAGGAGCTAATGACTGAGCTGGTCACCATCATTGAGCAGCGCAACCAAATTGTCAACAACATGGACCAGGACAGGCAGAGGTAATCAATAACTGGTAGTTACTCAGTCTCTGTGCAGTGGTCCAGAATGTACTGAAGCATGATGTTTGTAATTGCCTGAGATCTAACAATGTTTCTGTCACAGGGAAGAAGAGGAGGATAAACTTGTGGATGCCATGTTGAAGAAGAAAGGTAGGAATAAGTCGCATTTTCATTTGTAGTGGATAAAATAAAAATCCATACTCAATCTTTTTTTTCTCACTTCATCATATACGAGTTATTATGTCATGTAATTAATATATTTTTTCCTTATCAGATTTCCAAAAGGAACCAGACAGCGAGCATCACAAGAAAAAAGGGGCGAAATTCAAACCCATTAAGGTGCTGAAGCGGTTGAGCCATAGAGAACCAGGCAATAGCCAGAGCCCTCGCAAAGAGAAAAGCTGAACAAACAGAGGACACATTCTCCTTAAAGAGGACATAATACTTTTGAAGACTGTGGAAAACGAGAGGATGTCAGAGAAGATCAGGTTAAGAAGATGAGCTGAAATGTCCTCTAGATGTGTTATACTGACTTTAATGGCAGCCCAGATCCCACTCCCTGCTCATGTCTTACTTGATGCTCCTCCAAAGTCTCTTCAGTTATTATTGACTGTTGCCTTTGTGTTGAAAGACAGAATAAAAAAACTCAAGTGCTTTAACAGCTGACATATTTGTCAGCTCTCTGATCTTTCAGGCTGGTGGAATGTAGAGTAAGAGTGACTGCACTTAATTGTGCTTTCTTGCTTCACTGTCCCTGCATTGCTCAGTAGTTCTGTCCTCTGGGTCTATATCATAGGTTGATAATTCACTGCTTCACCTTGAATGAAGTCAGCCTGTATGCGGTTTTTATCCACAGGTTTTAAGTGTTTTTGTTTTTATAGTTCTCATTGTAATTGCACACTCTCAGAAATCCTGTCTCCTCTGCTCCCTGTATTCACAGGTTAGTAGATGGATATCAGGGGTTTTATGGTATGACTGGTTTTAGCCTGTGGTACTAGGAAGTATGTTTTGCTGAATCCTGAATTAAATTTTGCAACATCTATCGATGAAATTCTTAACCAACAATTGATATGTAAGCTCTTCTAGCTGCTATATTGCAATAGTTTGTTGTAATATAGCAGCAATAAGTTTCTTTAGTGGCAGAGTGACAAACACACAGTTACATGTTTATATGACTGGAAACAAGTGGGAAAACAGACAGAAAGTGAAAATATGTAAGTGATTCAATAGTAATGCACCTAAAAGCGTTTGCCAACTGCCATTAAACAATAAACTGACCGGAATACGTTTTTAAAGGGCAGCATTATAAAAAGTATTAAACTGTAGGTGTTTGTTGGAAAGTTTTATTAATATGAACGGTCACATGCAATAATACAAATTTTAAAAGGCAAACATCCAGCATATAAGTAACTGCACATAACAAATGTGAACATTGGTGAAAACCTGAATATGCAATCATTAATTTATATTTTTACTATGCCTTTTTTTGTGTTTAGTGTTTTGCCTTAACCGTGGATACGAAAAAATGTTAATACTGACATTTGTACGTGTCATTTATTTAATTGCATATGCTGTTTAGCATCATTCATTGCAAGTAATGTAAAAGCCTGTATTGTTTACTCCGTTATTGTTACCAGTTTTCTGTTGATCCTCCATTTTAAATGGTTAATGTCTGTGTAGTTCAGTGTCTGTTTTCTGCCATGTGCCTGCCTTCCTGTCCAGCTAAAACCAAGGGCTCCTGTAGTACTACACGTTGTCCGTAAACAGCAGGTCAGGTCGCTTTTGAAAAAGAGATTCCATATCTCAGTAAGCTTTACCTGGTTAAATAACGGTTGAAAACAGCAGCAGGATTATATGAAATACTGACACTAGAAGGCAGAGGAATAAATAAATTAATCCAAGGAGATTATTTGTTTCTTTATGCTGTTTATGTTTGTGCAGACATTTCACTGCTTGGCAGCAGATGTTGTCTTCAATGCTGAATTGCCTCCACAGCTGATACAGCAGAAACACTGTGCCATATCAGCTGTAGCCTTTTTGTACACATTGCATTCACACTCGTGTTGCTCTTCCTGATATTTGTGTTCACGCAGTAGTCTTTGCTGTTTCCACTCATGGCTCTTGAGTTTTCAGTCTGCTCTGCACACTTGTTACTCCTCCAAGACGTCACTGCGGACTTTGTCAAGGACCTCCAGTTCTCTGATTCTCTGAATTGGAGTCATGGCACAGCACACATTTCAGTGCATTTGTAACGGAATATTAGGGCCACATTGAGAAAAAGTTTTAAAAAGTCATAAATTTACAAGAAAATTTGTAATTGTACCAGTAAGTAGATACGGTAGATCGTCTATTTACACCACAATGGTTGCTCCGTTGCTGTTTACGATCGCTGCTCTATGAAAATCGGCCGTAAATCCTAATAAATATAGGGACGAGGGAGATCCGTTCCTGAGAATGTGTCATAACTGAATTTCGACGTAAGTCGGAACATATATTCATAGGTAAGGTACTTACAAAGTTGTGCCACTAGATGTCGCTATAACACCACCCTACAATAAGAGTTTACTGTGGTGAATTGCCTTTTGTCCCTCTTGACACACCGTAGGGGTTGATATCACGAGTGTAATGAGAATTTCCTTTAGATTTCTGATATCAACCGTGTAGACCCTGTGTTGTGAATAACCCTACGGTATCGCCACGATCCCGAACCCATCTGTGTCCGTGTGCATCTCCTTACCGGCTGCCGCTGCCCCCCCGCCAGCCGTCCATTTCACATAAGTAAACACAAGGCAGAGTAGCCTAGCTGTGCTGTGGAGGAGCTGGAGAGCCGGCAGGCGCGCTGAGAGACAGAGAGAGCGCTCACCAACTAGTTCCCGTGCGAAGTCTGTATGTATTTATGGGGCAAACCGCATAAGCCGAAACAAGGAAGTTCACGGGAGATGTGTCGTAACCACAAAAACAACGTAACTCGCGACCGTCGTAACTCGAGGACCCCCTGTATTGCATCAGTTTACACATTTTACTCAAGTTGAGACCAGTGAACAGACCTGAGATGAAAGAGAACCTGTGTTTGCTGCAGGGAACGTGAGAGAAATGTCTGTGAAGCTCATGTAAATGTCAGGGCTGTGCTCTGCCTCACTCCTCCGTCTGGTTCTTTTTCTTCGTAATAGATACAGTTTCTTGCAGATTCTTTTCAAGGTCCTGATACTGATGACAGTGTGGTGCTGATGTGCCAAAATATTAAATATCTCCTTGTTTATAAAACCTATACCGAAGTACAACTTCACAAAATGCTCCACGTCCCTCATTTTAACAACTTTCCTCTTAAAACAACAAGGTTAAAACAACGACAAAACTATTTTTTTCTTGTAAGTTTACAACTTTATTCTTGTAAATTTACGGCTTAAATCTCGAAGTCTATGGAAAAACCATTTCTCATTACTCAGTGGCACATAGACGGATCTAAGCTAAATTGCATATTTACCTGGGATATTTCGGTGTTGATGATATTGATGTACTGCTTCTCCTGACCAAGAGAAGTCATATCTGCCAGAAACTGTCTTCTTTCCTCTATTTCATCCAGCACTACACAAGACGCAAACACAGACTGACATTAAACTTATTGAAGGCTGTATGAGATTCTATTCTGTTTGACTTCATTCAGTCTGAAACTTAAGACAATTATTGTCAATTGAGGCTCTTAATATATAGTCATTAGTCATGACTACGTTATTAAATGATTACTCATGGGTTGGACCATGGCCATCTTCAAGCTCTGCTTCATTTTGAGATCAACTACACGTCTGTAAACAGACAGTAAGACTGACATGATAAATAAATGATAAATCCCAAACAGCCATCATTGCAGGTTCCACTAACAGTGGGTGTCTCCCAAACCATCATCAACTCATGACACACAACCATGAAGTGAACGCACACAGTCCCAGCTGGTACTTACTATCAACGCGATTAACATGTTTCTCAACATCTTAATTAACATGGGTAACATGGGTGGTGTGATTTTCTTTCTGTAACCCTGGAAGTCTCACCTTCCTGATACTGGTCTCTCTCCTCCATCACCTCTGGCTTCCCACATGTGGAAACATCTTCAGAAGGTCCAGCTGTGGGTGCGTCTTGTCCTGTTGCCATTATATTCTGAAGCCTCTGCTTCTCTTTCTCTAAGTCTCCTAGAATCAGAGTAAGAAACACGAGCATGAATCAGCACTTCTAACGATGCAAAAACAGAAACAGTCAAACAAATTTAGCCCCATTTCGTAACAAAACACAGAAATATTGCAACATTCTGCAGTGAAGCACTTGTCAACAGTTTGTGCTAAACTAGTATTCGTGTCTTCTTCTTCACATTCCATTCCATGTCACATTCTGCTCCATTTGTCAACTCATGCTAGGGACCTATTTTACCCTGAGTTCCCAATGCTGCTTTGTAATCGTGTCAACATCAAGAACCTACTCGTAGGAGCCGGACGGTACTTTTCTCTGACGTAGCTGTTCCCAGATCGACAAGACTCGGCGCTGCGTCTCTGAGGTTTAGTTAGCAGGCGTTTCTGCGTTGATTTGCTGCCTTTAAGCTGAGGGGGAGACTGTGATGATGTGGGGTCAGGGGCCAGTGGCAAAGCTGCTCCATCTGTGAAGGACACATTTATTTTCTTTTAATCAACATTTCTAATGTGGCAACAAAAAATGTAGCAAAGGTAAATGATTTTAGATAGATAGATAGATAGATAGATAGATAGATAGATAGATAGATAGATAGATAGATAGATAGATAGATAGATAGATAGATAGATAGATAGATAGATAGATAGATAGATAGATAGATAGATAGATAGATAGATAGATACTACTCAGACTTACTCTTCAGACATTCATTGATCCGTTTTCTTTGGAGGATGGTGAGTTTTGACTCCTGCATCATTACTGGGCAAAGGAGAGAGAGCAGGATGAAAATGAGACAAAAACCCTACACACTGATAAACACGTCTGTATACCTGTATCTGCAGTATGTAACCATCCACTCCAGGACTTCAGCAGTCACATCGCCTACCTCTCAGCATGTCCTGGGTGTCCTTGCTGTACACTGTGGCCCTCTCAGCTCTGCTGTGTGAGGAGGTCTCCATCTGCAACCCCACAGACACATAAAATAAGTTACCCACGAATTGTGGTTAAAGTGGGATTTGACAGGTGGGGAAACCTAAAACTCTGTGTTGTGGCAGAGTAGGGGAAAATGACGGAAATTACTGCAAATAACTGTATTCGATTTATTCTTGGCCCATTTGTACTATGATGATTGAATTTTGGTATTCACATAATCAGGACTTGGGCATAACAGTTAAGTGAAATGCAGTCATAGATTTAGCTGAAAAGTTGGAGAATATTGGGAAGCATGAGAGTGATGATATTCTACGGTCACAATATTTTCATTTTCTAAAACAGTAAATCGAACCTATTACATGATTACCAACATGAACGAGTAACTATGAGAAATCTATGTAATGTATCTTTTTGTGATTTCGAGATACTGTCCTCCTTACACTGCACACATGAACCATATTCTACCTCCCAGTTGTTCTGATGTCCAATGCAAAACGATGGCCAGATGTATCAAGTGATCCACTAAGCTGTAGTCCTGTGTGTTCTGGTTTATCAATAGTCTAATTCAGCAAATCTAAATCACACATCAAATCACACTCTGACAAAACTTTTCTGAAAAGAAATCAAAGCACAATCTGTATCTTAGAAAATCTGTTTTTAGAAAAGTGCTGTGTAGTGAGGGCACAGGCTGACAGTCCTAACAGACGCATGGCAACACCAGCACACACACAAACAAACACATGGGCAGACACCCAAACCCTTACACATGATGCAGTCAGAAAAGCTCCCATATGCATTTGTACTGGGACCTATGTTGTGCTGGTTTTCTATGTGGACAGGCCACGTGATCAGCTGCTCTCCTTTTCAACACCCAGGTCTTTGCATGTTATAAACAAGGTGGTTCTGCTACACATCATCATCTGCGCTCTGATTGGTTGAGCATCTTGGTGCTTTTGAGAGAGAGACAGTCAGCTGTAGTTGAAAGCAGCATGCGGAAGTGATCTGTTGTCCTCGGCGCTACTGTTTGCTTGAATTTAATTATTTATTTATTAGACTAAGGTGACTGAACGCACTTTAACCACTGTCCACATTCTCTCTGCACAGTGTATTTGACCGGACTGTGGTCGATTTTAGCTGTTCGCATTTAAGCTAGCTGACAGGTGGCTAACAAAAACAGCTGCACATTAAAAAGTGGCTTTACACGAGAGAAATCAGTGACAGAAAAACATATGAGTTGGCTCAAGCAGTGAGAACTTACCGAAACACCGTTTTAAATCACAAGTCGCTGGCAAACACTTCGTTTTGGCTCCTTTCTGTTGACAAGCTGCAGTCGACACAGCAGCGTCCTCTGCGCTGAGTGAAGTTGCTATAGCAACAGAAAGGACCTGTTGTCTGGAAGACATATATCGATGAGATTTTTCTTTTATACAATTAAGTTAAAATATCATATTCTATGATTGGTCTTTTCAAAAAAGAGTTCGTTATTGTCATTGTTATTATTATTTACATTGAGCTTTCGATGTTTTGAAAGAGAGAGACGCAGTGACCATATACGACCATCAAGTGGCGCTAAAGACAGATAAACTGGGCTGCGCTGACGCTTCATCAGTTAATCGTTCGTCTCTCTAATGTGAAAGTGGACAAGACTTAACATGACATAAAATATTTATACTATGGCATCTTTACTTTGCTGCCATAAAGGTTTAATTACTCCTGTGGGTGTGTGTGTGTGTGTGTGTGTGTGTATATAAAAACAATAGCTACTACTGTATGTAAAAATCAGTGAATCACATTTAAAACAGAATTGCAAACACTGACTTATTATGCAGAAAAAGAAGTTTGAACGGTAAGATGCATAACATCTCTATTCTATATTATTTTCATGTTCTAGTTTTTAAAATAATAATCTATTAATTATGAATCAATAAACATTCGCATAATATTTTATGTGTAAGACCACAGAGAGACTCCAGGGTTGCATGTCCACTGCACAGACTGAAACCATGAGTTTCAGTCTGTGCAGTGGACATGCTGTGCAGACGTCACTCGTAGGAAAAGTGAGTCTTTATCTGTGGTGGGCTAGTCATCGAGGATCAGCAGCAGCCAGGGGTCCATTATCTGTGAGAAGGCAGGAGCCTGCCTCTGCCCCATGTCCAAAGATAAACAGTAGCCAGAATATAATCACCTTTTCACACAGGTCTTCTCAGAAGTACGAGCCACATGTCTTCAACTGGAAGACAAGGATAGATCTCCATATGCATGTGTGTGAAGTGTTAACTATGCGCAGTAATGGCTCAGTTACTAAGACATAGCTTTTACTGAAACTTTTTGGATACCGGTGTGTTTGTTCCACGTGTATGTTTTCTGTCTGTGCACATATCAGCTTTTATTTTCAACTACTCTTTGTTTTAAGTATCCACACTGTACATCTGTAATAAAAATGCAGCCCCTTACCACTGCCTAAAGGACTGTTAGATAGAACGGCTTTATTGTCTCCAAAAGAAAACTATTTTTCACCAAGTCAACAAGTCGACTTGTCATTGATGTGACAGTACAAGCAGGATAGACACTAGACCACACATGAGAACACTTAAACCAGAATGCTATAATAATGCAATATCAATTAGGTGTCAGAGAATGATGTTAATGTTGATACCTTATATTAACACCTCATGTTAATATAAGGCATCAACACATTTCACCATACATGCTGCAACACAGTCTGCACTTCAGTAGATAGTAGCCACACATCTAATGAAACCTGATAACTTGTTTACTTGTTAATGAAAAGTTGTACGCACTGCATCAGCCTGCAGTGTTTGATCTATCTTTAAATCTCCCTCTTATTTTGTTGTACTTTGACCATATGATGTATTAGTCTTTTTACTTTTCTTCTATTACTTTTTATGTCTGAATGGCTAACAGAATAAAGTTACCTTTACTTTTCTATGCGGCAAAACCAGACAAGATGTTTGCTTTCTGTCTGGGTTAAAGAGACATTCAAAATCATAAAAAAGCTTTGCTTGAAATCGTGTGAAATTATTGGGTTTATTCATAGGATGTAAGTTCCTGTGTGACATTGTAACTACAGACAACTTACTTTACAAGTTTTGTAAAGTCACTATTTTGGTGCACATTTGGTGCATTGATACCAGATAAACGTATTGAAGATTTGTAGCCCAAACTTTAGGGTATGAATTATGTCGTGCCAATTTTGGTTATTATATTTATGTTATATGCACAGTGCATCTTGGTGAAATCACACATTGTGGGTTTTTTTTCACAGTTGACTTCCACAGAACAGGAAGACACTGAGCTGAGGTGAGACCCAGGAGATTCTTAGTGATTGTATATGAACAAACGGCATAAAGAAAAATAACTACATGAGACGCTCACGTTTACGCTCCACCTCCTTAACGGTCAAGACTCTCATGAAAAAGCGAGATTTGAAGAAAGACTCACAGCTGACAGAGATAGACAAGCAGGAGGAGGGAGAGATATCAGGGGACGGATGGAGAAGAGGGGGAGCAGTTTGTGAGTGGACTGTCCACTTGTGAGTGGACTGACTGACTTTTGAGTGAACTGTAGTACAGGGATGAGTGACCCGGTGAGCTGGGGTTTGACTCTCTGTTAGTGGAGAGCAAGACAGTCATGTAAAGAAAAAAAACAAACAGGCAAAGACAAAGTATAAAGAAAAAGTGAGAAAGAAGAGAGAAACTTTTACTGTTGTTGTAAGACTGTCAGTCGATGTCACATCACGGTGCTTGATGGCTGTTGCACAGGCTGTGCTCCCTTCCTTCAGCTCTTTCTCCACCATCACCGGGGACAATATGAAAGTAAGTATCAATCATGCTGACTCGAGCTGTTCTGATCAAACACACGCTGACTGAAGTACATTTTGACTGATTTAGATGATGACTTCTAGAGCCAAAGCAGTAACTGCAGATCAGTATCTGAGAATACAATGAGAGCAATGTCGATCCTATAACAGTTAGTATGTGTTTCACACACTGTTTGCTCTTTATTACTGTTAACATTTATTCTGATTTGTCCTGGTATAAAGGGCATCTGACATGGGAGAAGCACATGTCTTGTATGTTTTCCTGTGGCCTAACTGTTTAGAAGAAAGACTTCATGTGTCAAAATAATTTTCTGTAGAGCTGTGGAGTGTGTATCTTAAAAATATGAAGGCAAGATATACCACTTACTTTAATTTACTGAAGTGCTAGTGTTATAAAACATCCAACAAATGACGACAAATGATTTCTGAAGTTTATCCTTGTCTACTGATGCTTCAGCAACATGAGAGAGATAAATCATTCCAAAGAAACCAGTAATCATTTTCATGTACATACAGACATTTGCATGTTGTTTTAGGATAAATCTATAGAAATGTGAACATATCTATCCTGAATACGTCTAGGTGTGGAAGCCTGAGGGTGTCTCTCTCCCTCTGGACTCGGTCACTGACAAACCGTCACCGAGCAGCTCTGAGTCGCTGCAGGTCTCCCAGCAAATGACAGAGGAGCTCCTAGATGATGACAGCCAGGCATCGTGGGATATTGAGTTCCTGTTGTCTGAATGGAGCAACCCTTCAACTGACTTCAACCCGTCTCTGGAAAACACAGATCAAAGGCTTCCACAGCTCGACACAAACACAGTGTACCAGGAGACGGACGCGTTTAAGGACCAACCAGGTCAGGTGTGCCTGCAGGGGAGCAGTGGCAGCCATGTGGCAGAGCTCCTGCCCTCTGCTCAGACCACAGCAGTCCAGCCAGAGCTGTACCACCGAGGTTATAACGATGACCAAACAGGTCGGACTTCAGTTCCCACTCTACCTTACGTAGATCAGTTTGGCTTCCCGCAAGGAAGCAGAAGAAACCAGAATAAGGTGACATCATGGGACTATAACCCCTACTATCCTCAGCAGCACCCCTCCATGGTGACCTTCCCCGACAGCAGGTTCATCCCAATTCAAGCCTTGACCCCTGACCCTCGACACTACGGCTACATGCCCAGCATTAATCACAACACCAACGTTTTCTGCGACTTCACCCGCAGCCATGCAGCTGGTCATCTGTCCCATGACCAGCAGCCTTTCTTAATCGGGCCCCAGCTGCCCCCTGCTGGAGCGGAGGGGAAGCGTGGTCGGAAGGCCACAGGGAAAAAGAGGCCCGCCATCCACAGCTGTGAATATCCTGGCTGCAGCAAGACCTACACCAAGAGCTCACACCTTAAGGCTCACCTACGCACCCATACAGGTAAAACCCAATAAACCAAGAACCCAAGAAAGAGATGCTCTCATGTATGCTTTGATGATTACTGTTGGTTTTTATTGTTTATCCTTAGGAGAAAAGCCGTACCACTGTTCGTGGGAGGGCTGCAGCTGGAAATTTGCCCGCTCAGATGAGCTGACGCGTCATTACCGCAAGCACACAGGCCAGAAACCCTACGAGTGTCTGCTGTGTCAGAGGGCCTTCTCCCGCTCTGACCACCTGGCTCTGCACATGAAGAGACACAACTGAAGACCCCGGGAACCTTAACTGGTGTAATGATGATTTAGCTCTTAAACTCCGGCCATTGCCATGTATATTTATCTATGTCCTGCCCTGAGGCTAAGCCCAGATCCATTTGTGTATACACAAATACGTGCACAAACACTGTACACACAAACACACGGCAGACTTAAACACTAACAAAACACCCATCTAAATTATATAAAACATAGATTTATATAATATATAAAAACAAGGCTGTCTGCGCAGGTTTATCACTGCTGCAGTGATCTGATATCTTTATCTGATTGTCCTTAACAGTAAGAACTTTACCACCACCACTATGGTACTAACAATCATTACTATAATGATACAGTTCTACTATGATTGTACAGCAAAGCAAAGTTGTGTATTTTTGTTGTCTAACTTTATGTTTTGTCTGGGAAATTTTATTTAAGAAAAACAAACCTTTTGCCTTCTTATTAAGCAGTCATTTTCAAATCTGTAAATAATATGCATCTTCCTTGCTGTCTCTATCATCTAAAATGGGCAACATATTTATTACATAATCTTTTATATCACTAGAAGATGTTATATAATTGTTGTAGGATGCAAGTTTTTTGTTCTCGCTTTAAAGGATTTCAGGTATTAGTTATAGTTTCAATAAAGACCTCTGATGATATAAACTTGCCCCTCGGTGTAACCAGATTTATTATTGTTGCTGGTCTTAAATTAAACTACTAAAGCATACATACATCTAAAAAGATGCAAATATCAAGTGTAATGTTAGTGTTTGGTCTTTAGGTGGCAGTCCTCAGTGCCCACAGCGGTCTGATGGCAACTGCATTTGCAGTGTTTCTAATCTGGGTAAAATTAGGATGACAAACTGTTTATGTAACGCGTCACTCAGTGATTCATCAGGGTTACATCAGATGATGGTAATCGTCATCACATTATGCAGAGACTGCTCCTTTAACCAAATGCACACAGTCTTTGATTTTTCAAGGATTGTATCAGCTTTAATAGTTCTAACGAGTTTTCTTTCGTGTATTTGTACCTGGTCCAAATGAAGATTTGCAGGCTTGGATAAGAAGCGTTGTGATTGATCTTTGTTTAGGACAGCAGTCACGTCCACTCCATTCCTAACAGGTGAGCAGAGAAGAGAGTCAGTAACATCCTCACTGCACACACACGTCAGTGACACAGCCAAATGCACACGCATAGTAATCATGTTAATTATGATGCTACAGATACGCTGCCTGGCAATCAGTAATCTGTTCTCCACTGAGACTGGGGTTGCATAGCGTGTTCCACATCAGGGGACGAATCTACAGCAATTCAATAACAGGTTCGAAAGAGTCCTGAGGGGCCATCTGCAGAATGAGTTTATTTTAGCGCAGTGTTCAAGGGTATTCGTTTATGATTTAGCGGTGAAACGAGGACAGAGTCAGAGCTCTGACCTCTCGTTCCCCTGAAAAGAACAAACAAATCAAATAAATGCCCTCTCCCCTTCCACTTTTTAGTTCCTCCTTGTCTTGTTTACAGTCATGACATACATCTAAAGGGTAGGGTCTAATGCGGCCAGTACACATTCATAGCAAAAGGTCTGCAAAACAAGCAATGCAGCATGAAGCTGACTCATATTACCCAGAAAGAATTGTGTATTCTGATCAGAGGAAGGCAATGGTTTTCAGGTCAAAGGTTAAAAATGTCTTTTCGCTAATGCTTGTGACAAAGCAAAGGCTTAAGATCTGTATGGGATGTATTATAAAGAATTCTGATCATGCAACATCTTAACATGGATTAGGTTGACTTTAGCATGTGATGACCTATGGCATTGTCAGTTTGATTTTCAGTGAAAATCCTTGACAACTAATGTAAAACTATTAAAGGAAAGCTCTTTAAAAAACGTAATTGGATGGTTTATTAGACAGCACACTTCCTTCTTCCTGCCACTTATGAATCCATATATCATCAACATTAAAACAAAGCAGAAAAGCTGTGTGAGCAAATCAGGAAAGTTTTATTGAGGACAGATGTGTAATTAAATTCCCTCTCTCTTGTTTTCCTCCTTGGAGACATGCAGATCAATCAGCCTCTATATATGTCTCTCCGCGGAGAGGACGTTTCAGGACATGTGTTTGGGAGAAGAAGAAAGGGAAAGATAGGTAGAGATAGAAAAAAAAGTGGTCGTATTTACACTGAATGATAATAAAACAATAAAAATGAAAAAAGTCCATTTGGTGTGATGCATTTCGACTATTATGAAAGTGTAGAAAACTGCAAATGTAATTTGAGAAAATATTCACCTGATACCTTACAACTTTCAGCACTATGCAAACACACGTCTTTTGAACTTTCTTCCAACGCTGCACTGTTTCCATACTCAGCAGTGTTTTATTAAACCCTCCTTGCTTCACGACAGCACTAATACCAAACTATCGTCATTTTAATTTTGTGGCGGTTACACGTGCATGGACTGAGCCAGAGCGGCAAGCCTCCATATGGTGGGAGAGATTAGGATTTCTAACTGCAGAACTTGCCCAGCACAATAAGCGATCTGTCTACTGTACATTTATTAAACAACCACACGTAATGGGAATGTTGGCCTGATGTCTGAAAACAGGATCTGGATTAGGGCTCTGCAAGACGCACTATAATGATGAGACTTTTGACAGGGACTGTGAGTCCAAGCGGGTTGAGGGAAAGGATGGAGAGAGAGGGTGGGGGGGGTGGGGGGGTTGGTTTCTCCTGATTTGAACTTGAGCGTACACACACAAAGTCAAACAAGGCCACTGTCGGCTATGTGCAACACCAGTCAATTACTCTCTGCCTTCGTTTTCTGGGACTATAACGAGGCGTTGCATACACATGAATGCACATGCGTATTTGTGCTTCTATACTTTCGAGGACCTCCACTGACAAAGTCCATAACCCTCATCTATACTTTAAATGAGAATTTCAACCACAAGAAGGGAGGTTAGGAGGAGAAAGTCGTCAGCTTGCCATCTGATTTTACATACATAAAAGATAAATGGGAATTTACCCTCTACAGGAAGACACACACACACTCAGATGCACAACAATGCACACACAAAGTTGCTTTTATATTTTGCACAATATTTCAGTTACACAATCCATAATCAGTGCAGCACGTCAGTGGTCAGAGTCACTGATGGTACGAGCTAATGTTCAGTGTGAGCCGTTTATTGTACCATACAGATTACAGTTTAACCCAGACGTGACAAACGTCCTCATCACAAAGTTCTGACAATCTGTTCTGAGATACGACACTTCATGTTTTCTGTTCAGTCTTTCATTTATCCTTTTAAAGATGGTGAGATTAATTATTTCAAAGGAAAATAACCCACTATCTGGACAGACTGCTGTGACATTATGTGCAGATTTTCATGATTGGACTGATCATGATTTGATTTGCTTCTACGGGTGTTAATGTAAATGACACAAAATCATTTACGTCCCTATATGTTTGAATGTAAAACACGATGAATGCTGATTTCCTGGCTTTTCATCTTGGTCATTGACACATCAGTATCTAGGTTTGACCGATACTTTGGGTTATAACCAAATACCTGCAAAACATTCCTATTAGCCAGGAACCGCAGTGTTTTGAAGAACGTCTGAAGCTCATGAGAATTTCGCTGAAGATGAAGTTAATTCATGCTGGAAACAGAAGTAGTGTGGAAACACACCACCTCTGAAATTAAGTGGTTTTTGTATTTTGCTTTAACATATATTTTTATTTTGCTTTAAAATATATTGAACCAAAGTTTACAGCATTTCTGGGTAAAAACTTAAAAACAAATAGTAAAAAAAACAGAAGAAAAGTATTGAAATCACATTGTTTCGTTTAACCTAATTTCACGGCAGCTCATTCCACTCAACCTCATGGCAACAGAAACCTACAGTGTTCATTTCTCAGAATATCACCCTTGTCCTCTTTTCCGAGTCTGTGTATGTCACAGCCACGCACCAGTATGTTCAAACGGATCTGTCAGGGTCATAGTAACTGGTCAATAGTGACAGTGTTGTTATTAAAAGGTCCAGAGAGGACATGTGGCGCAAACATAAATGGAAAAATGAGAAGTTCATTGTTGTGTTGTTTGGGAGAGACCGGTGAATTTGACACTGAGACAGCAAGGTCCTGTCTGAAGTGTTTCCTTGTGCAGGGAGGAAGTGTCACTGTCCAGCAGATCGCTGTTGGAACAATGTTCCTTTTTTTCTGTGCAACCTCACCCCAACTGAACTTGCAGCACTGTGAAGTCCTCACATGCTCTCGCTCTCCCTCCCTCAGTGAATTACGTAACATCCCTCTTTGCCATTCACACTATCTACTGGCATCCAAGTGGCTCACTATTTCTGGACAGCTGCACATACATTTACAATGCATGGTGAAATAGTTGAAACATTAATTAACTCACATGTGCATTGGCGCGGTGATCGGCCTCTTTTGTTCATGCACAGCAAAGCTGGAAGAGAGGAGATCAACATAGTCAGGGACATTGTAAATCATCGTGTCTTAAATACAAAAAAATAATTAATTTAATGTTATGTTTTATTGAACAAATATTTCACACACACACACATATATAAATATAAAACAGTGTTGTTATGTAAGTGTCTGCGTGAGGTTCAGAGTGTCAGCAGTGGACAGGCGCCTTTATTGTAATCCGTGTTATTATTTGAACTAATTAATTCTGACCTGTTTTGCTCACAGGCTTTGGCTTTTAACTTTATTTTTGTTCCTCCTTCCACTCTCAAGTTAAATAAATACATGTAGATGCAAAGATATAACGGTGATTCACTTTGATAGCAGCTCGGGTTAGTTGTTGCTGAAACTCTGTGTCTCTCCCCTGGCTTCACTCAGCTGGCTTCCCGCTAGAAGGAGGAGGGAGCGAGGGAGGGAGGGGTCAGCCAGGGTGAGGATCTGACCCTGGCTGAACCAATGAGCAGGGGAAGAAACAGCAGAGAGAGATGCAGCACTTGTGAGGAGCAGAGACACACACATCCAGGCGACCTGTGAGGCTCCACATGTTTCCTCTCACTGACTGAAGAGCTTCTCATCAGATATACAGTAGGTAACATGTCCTTAATAGTTTCAGTTATTTCCCCAAGACTTTGATCTCTGATTTCACTGATTTTCATCAGCTAATAGAGTCCAGTAGTTTATGACAAGGTCATGATAATGTATAGTTATTCTGCCATATGGAAGTATGGAGGTTCCAACAAATTACAATAAACTCAGCAGCAATCAGTAATCTGATTACTGCTGAGATTTGTGGTTTAACGTAAACATAATGGTTTGTGATAATTGTAAATGCCTGATAATGGTTTGTAAATTATTTCTTTGTAAATGATTCTAAAGCTGAATTTTTTGGATTTAATGAATAATAGAAAATATTATATACTTTGAACTTTTCTTTGCCATAAACATTTAGTTCATTACTTACTCCTTATGACTTTTACTGTTGTGTGAACTAGTTGCTCTCAACATGACAAATTCAATTCTGACTGCTCAAATTCAAATTTTTGTTTAATCTAATGAAGGAATATTAACGTGACTTTATCCAACAGAAAATGGTTTTAAATGTTTGGGTTGATGTTATTTGTTTTCTTATTTTAAGTAAATACAGTACAACCATTCAGCTGGCAGCACTGTAATGTCATTAGGTATTTTGCAACATTGTAAACAAATCCTTTGCTCATTATGTGTTTGTGTTTTTTGACCACTAGGTGGTACCACTATAGCAAACATCACTCTGAACTGCCACCATCAGTGACTGTAACAGACCCTGACAGGAGTGAACATGACAGGTCACACAGTGGGAGCCGTCACACAGAACCGGTCAGTGCCCTCACTGCGAGGTGTGGAAGGACCTGATTCCAGGCTTCAGGATGGATCTGGTTCCTTCACTGATGAAGCTGTTTCCATCGTGACCTCCACAGGTCAGCTGGCCAGAACCCTGCTCGGCCGCAACTTTCTACACCAGCACAAAGTGAGACCTGCCACTTCAGAAGCTAAGGCTTGCAACAGCTGTAATGAAGACAACAGTAATAACACGCGCCGCAAACGAGAGTTTATCCCCAACGAGAAGAAAGATGAAGGTTACTGGGACAAGAGGAGAAAAAACAACGAGGCGGCCAAGCGGTCCAGAGAGCGACGACGAGTCAACGACGTGGTTCTGGAGAGGAGGGTGCTGGGTCTGCTGGAGGAAAACGCTTGTCTGAGGGCGGAGCTGTTGGCTCTGAAGTTTCGCTTTGGTCTGGTCAAGGACCCATCTGATGTGACCATCCTGCCGCTCTCTGTACCTCTCTGTGCTCACACACCAGCCTGTCCAGCACATTACTACCAGCCTCACTCTGATGGACCCTCATACCGCAACACACAGCAACCTCCAAGCACCCAGCAAACCCACCCCCAACTCCAACAGCAGGCCCCCATCTATGGAGCCAAGGTAGCTGGGCCTTTGTCATGTCCCAGTGTGTCTGAGGAGTCATGCAGCTCGAATATGGGCAGCCCTGTGTTTTTTGATGACACTCTGAGTGAACGCAGTGGGCCTTCACCAAGGGAGCTGCCGGAGGGGCAACAGGGCTACATCTGCCCCCTGGAGGTCAACGGGGGTCAGCATGTAAACAAACAGGACTCCTCTGAGAGTCTGAGGAACCTCCCGCACAAGCTCCGCTTCAAAGGCCCAGCAGGATGCAGTGACGGAGGGGAGGCGTCTCCATCCTCTGTCAACAGACACTGTCAACCACCTGTTGCTAAAGTGGGGCCAAACATCAAGGTGAATGACCAGCAGGTGGCGTGGGACAGGCGGGCAGAAAGTCAGGCTCCCTGGTCCAGGGAGGAGGCTGGTGCTGGACTCGGGCAGCCGTATCAGGGTCTGTCCTCTGGCTATTACAACTCCTCATCTCAGGACTCCAGCGACACAAAGTATATGACTGAGGACGTGAGTCTGAGGTCGCAGATCAGCTGTTTGACTCAGGAAGTGGCTCAGCTCAAAAGGCTCTTCTCTCAACAGCTGTTTTCCAAGGTCGCTTAAGAGCGGAACAGAACAGAGGACACGTTTCACCTGGAGTCTTAAATATCTTTCTCACACACAGACCAAACTATTTCCTCTGTGCAGCACTGCACCAATGTGAACAGCCACCTCTGAAATGACAGCATGAACATACAGCTGCTTTTTTTCTGGAATAGACATAGTTTAAGAATCTGAGTGTGTCCTGGGACAATCAGTACACTACTAACAGACATGACAACCATTACAACAAACAGTCACCAGCACAGGACATCGTAAGACGCATGCACACGGTTCACCATTTTCAATACAAATGCAAAAGCATCTGTCCACACATGTCGCACCTTAGAGACATGTTGTGTAAAACATTGCCTCATATTAAATGAGTGACAAGTGTAATAATATAATAATATGACTTGTTGTTCACCATGACAAAGGTACAGAAATCACTGTCATTGTCACTGTTTATAAATGTAAATAAAGTGATCTGTGTTTGAAAATAAAAACAAAATCGTTTATGCACCAAAAATACTTTAAATGACTAAAACATGAATGTTTTGAAGACAGCACATATTTTAAACTTTCAACACGCAAGACTATTTTCAGCTGCACTCTGCATTAGACCTGGTGCTACAGGGCGTATCGAGTGATGGGAGTTGTAAGGAGGTGTGACTACACATCAGTTTGATTTTTCTTTTTCCGTTAAGATGGTATCGTGTTAAATTTAATTTATGGCTTTCATGTAATTAATAAATTATTTACGAGTGTAATCACCACCTTGGCGTCAGTCTTCTTATACTGGACTAAGGTCAGTGAAGTGAAGTGAAGGGGGTGGTGGTGGGTGGGGCCATTGCAGTGGGGTGTCTGACGGTGCTAGGGAGAGAGGGGTGAGGCTGCTCTGCATGAGTCATCGTTCACGTAAGCAACAGAAGGCTATTTTTAGGCTTGAAGCAGCTGGGGTAAAGGATACAGGTTCAGAATATGTTAACAACTGGAAAGAAAATGAATCTGCAGATCGACGTACAATCCATCCTGAGAGCAGCAGGAAGCCACAGAGCTGCAGGACGCACAGCGAATACTCATTCTGTGTAAAAATATGATTCATTTGACTGAATGTCATTGTTCTGTATTTACCTGATCATTCATATTTCAATCAGTATTCAGTATCTTTTCTTACATCAACAGCAGGTGGCGCCATGTGTCGTTTTTCAGCAGTGACCAGTGACTCCGATTCATTCACAGCAGTGTTACTACAGAGGTCATCTCCACCATTATGATTCCTGTAGTTAAGCATTTTGTTGACAGCAAAGCACTCCCACCCACAACTTAACAATTTTGTGCACAAAGCAAGTGAAGCATGAGGCAGAGGCTTGGAAAAGGGACCAGTTCAAATATGCTGCACTGGTGAGGTGTGAGGTTAAACAGGTATCAGCAGAACTGTGCAGCTACAGAGATGCATTCATTAGCCCACAGCCCGGGTTCCTCCATCTACACAACAACGACAACAAGGTGCTCATGAGATCTTTTGTCTGTGATCAGTCTTCATCCAACCCAGTCTGCAACGCCCCATGCCATATAGGAAGGAGTAGGAGCCTTTTGGTTGCTAGGCAGGCACCACCACAGTTGCCAAGGGAATGCCTGCATGCAGAGGCAGCTGCATGAAGAGATGGAGGAGTGTGTTGGGGGTTGGTGGTTCCAACACAGAAATGGTGGGGGGAGGAGCCAGACAAGTTCATGGCCGCCTTTTAGCCAGCATGGTCTAATGGTGGTGGTGATGATGATGATGTGTGTCTGAGTGTGCGTGCGTGTGTGTGTGTGTGTGTGGTGAATGGGTGCACATGTGTGTGTAGAGACAAAGCAGGGGGAAGGGATGTAAGTGAGAAAGTGGGTTGGAGGTGGATGTGTGTCTGATACAAAACAGGGCTGACGTAACCACACATGAAATATGGTGGTGATGAGGACAACGGGCTTTGTGTGATAAAGGATAGCGAATTTCTTTTTCCTATATAGATAAACAAAAGGATGCCTGGGTAAAGAAAACCAAAAATAGTACAGTTCATTATACATTTTTTCTTGTTCCATTTTATAGTAATAGAAATTTGTCGTTCTCTCTGAATGAAAAAAATATCAATGTGGAATAAATATTAAACAATAAATACCAAAAATGCAAATGTTTTACCTTAATAAACACTTAATAAAACATTTAAAAAATGTGTAAAGAAAATGCAAACACAACTAACGTGACATACTCAAGGGATTCATTTATTCTATATTCATCAGAGACTGTAGAGAAACAAATTAGAAAAGGATGTTGTTGTTGTGGTCAACTAACTTCATAATGTATGCAACACATGAAGGGTGAAAAAAGGTTCATAGCCTCATACCCAATTGACAATAACATAACAGTGGCTATATCTGTCAAATAAATGTAGACAAGGGCTACACGGCAGTGATTTTTGTAGCTGACCTTGTCCTCTGACCTTAGCGAGGAGAAAAGTAAATTTACTCTAATGATAGAAATAAAATTACAGATGAAGCCATTACCTATCTATCTATTTATTATCTATGGAAGAGTAGCGGGGTAATAATTCGGACCTGTATGTAAAAAAGGGTGCATACTATTATGTCATATCTGTATTGTGTGTTGTGTAATCAATTTAAAAGCGGAAGAAAAAGCCCAAAACAATCATACCTCTCGTTCATGTGTAGCTATCTAACACATACAACACAAAGCCCTTCTCAGTGGTTATCAGGATAATTATTCAACAACAACAGTAATAGTGTCTTAGCCTAGTGGTCGTCTGCAATATCGCGCGGTGAGAGCAGGCTGACAGGGACAGTGTGCAGACACAGGTGAAGGACACGCCGCTGCACGCCGGTATTGTCCCGGTAAACGCGTCCGCTGTCCCCGTCCCAAACTTCCCCCCTCCCGCGGCAGACGCGCCATCAGATGGAGGCTTCACCGCACACGCGCACACAAAGAGAGACAGGAGGACAGAAACGTGACTCGGCAGCCGAGGAGCTGTTATGCAACCGCTGACCTACTAACACATATTTCTAGAAAGGGAGCCGGAGAAACTGGAGCAAAGTGTCCGGCACCACACAGCACACACACACACAGCCGGTCCCACAGAGACACACAGCGTCCTGCCCAGCACTGACTCAACAGCCACTGACCCGAGCACCGACAGCAAAACACAGGAAAGTTGTTTTTTTACCTTGGTTTTTTGGGGAGGTTTCCTCTAAACGGACGAGGAGAGGAGGAAGCGGCAGCGAGGCGGCAGCTTTGTGTCGGGGAAGCCTGCGTGTTTTTCTCCTTCAGGACATGGAAAGGTTGGTGTCTGTGAGCTCTTTGTCTTTGTCTATGTGTGTCTGTGTGTCAGTAGGACAGGTTAAACGTGTGCCTGTTTGAGCTGTGTGTGTGTGTGTGTGGACATGAGGACATGATGCTAATGGCCGGTCATTGTTCACATGGCGCCTCGGTCCGTCACTTTGAGACGCTCGCGGCTGTTTATTACCACAGTATAACCGCGCTCCGGATGCTAACATGCTACTTTGTTTGTCTTTGTGGCGTTTTGTCGCGTCGTTGTTGCCGTGAAACGCGTTGGCGGGGCTGAACAACACCGAGCCGGACGCGAAGTCCGCGTTATGAGCTCAATGTCAAGGCGAGGTGGACCCTCATGGTGGTGTTTTCCAGGGACAGAGACAGAGGCAGCTGCTGTACTCCGCTCTGTTCTGTCTGCTTCATGCAGACACTCGCTGTTGTGTGTTAGCTCCTGCACGTGGCGTGCTGCTCAGTGTGTACGTGTGTGTGCGCGCGTGCATGTTCTCCTGGTTATGTGATGTATAGGATTTTTTATGTTACACCAGAATATATATATATACATATATATACACATATATATACATATATATACACACACACACACACACACATATATATATATATATATATATATATATATATATATATATATATATATATATATGGAGAGAGATAGACATATTTAGATATATGCTACAGATATAGGGTTAAAGATGCTTATGTCTCCATTAAACCCTTTTCTAAAGATTTGTTGAACATATGTGCTGCTGCTTTTAACTTAATCACGTAATAAAAGTTTAATCCAGAGTAGAAAATTAATGAAAAAGTGCTGTTGTCTCGTTTCTATTTGCGGAGACACTGGATGTTTCCTCTTGTGTGTTTAGGTGTGTTAAGTAAAGCGCAGAGCTTTGCTGTGAGCGACTTGGAGGATATGACATAACCAGGCACAGCAGGGAAAAGCAATAAACTGCAGCTCTCTCCTGGGACACAGAGGCCTGTAATTGATTCCCGTTCACACCCCATACTTTCTTCTCATCACTCGTCCCCACATATACACTAAATACTTCTTTCTAAAGAAGATATAGTCTGTCCAGTGGAGACTTTCATCTGTGCCCTAACACAGCTGCTCGACGCCGGCGAGCTATTTTTATCTCACTCAGTCTCTCTCCTCCATAGCAAACACGGGACAGAAAAAGCAGAAGCAGGGCTAAACCAGATGAAACCGTCTTTCCTGTTTGGTACAAAGCTCATCTCCCAAGATCACAGCGAGGTCTTGGTGTTACTTTGTTGTGAAATTAGAACAAGTGGCCGTCCAGGATGTGATGCAACGCATGGAAACCCCTGTCTGGCGAAAGCAGTCAGAGTTCTGGTGATCTCTTAGTCTGCCGGCTGCCAGCTGGTCTGGTTTTCAGAGCCGTCTGTGTTGCTCTGTTCCAGCCAGCTCTCCAAATATAGGTCAGACCTGAATCTGGGTGAGGAGACGCACGTGGTATATAGGGCAAGCTGTGGACTACTTTGACAACTCTGTCTGTTTCTCAGTGGGAAACAAGATCCACGGAAACTTTAGCAACTTAAGCTATTTGTCCTATTTTTGTGACTATGATTTTTTTCCTAATAATTTGTGAACAAGCAGCTAAAAACTATTGACTTCTTTAGCTCACATTTAAATACCAGAGTGTAGTGGTTTGTAGACTTTAAAATCAGATAAGGCTAAAGTATTAGAATAAAGGCTAAGCAAATATGTAATCTTTCTTTTAAATTGCACTGTTAGTGTAGTAGTTGTGATGCACTACAACTACAAGTTGAAGTGCTTCAGTCACATATTCCTGTGAGGAAGTGTTAAGTGGCACATACACTGATAGGTCTTACAAGCTGACCTGGATTGTCTGGATTCCTGTCTCCTAGTTTTGTTTCTTGACACAAAACCTTAGGGCAAAATGGAGGCTACTTGCTGGGGCCCCTCCACGTGTGTGGTGTTGGATCACTGAAAAGATGGAGGAGGGGGAGAGGACGCCATGCGTTTTACTCACACTTTGCCTCATAGGAGGTCAGAGGTGAAACATTCCTCCCCGAGCAGCAAGTGCCTGGGAACGACTTCCTAACTGTGTCTTTCCCTGTCGGGAAAACACTGCTCACAGCTGCTACAGTGAATCATTCATTTTCATGGAGAATTAGCCTCCACACAGAGAGACGATTACACAGTGTACCTAGACTAGTATCTCTTTCTTTTTTAGCTCAGCTTGTTGCGTGAATTCATAGTGAATGAATAGTGAATGGGGCGATTTCAGGCATTCACAGCCAGTAACCTGTGGCTCCTGCTGCTATGTAATATGCTCGTGTTACACAAGCTTTGCTCTGCAACAACACAAATTCAGAGCACGTAGGTTACGAGCAACAACAGCAGCCCCTCCCCTTGCAGTCCTGAGAGTGAGAGAGAGAGAGAGAGAGCCTGTTATGTGTGAATTTGGCTGCAGAGATGGGTGTGTGCAATGACGTCAATGCCATCTCCCATTCTCTACCTATCATTTTTCCTATGCTGCTGATGCATTCTGTTGCACACTGCATAAGGCAATGCAGGGAATCGATGTCGCATGAAAATGACCGGGGCTTTTTTTGGGCATATGGCGAATTCGAGATTGTAATCTTTTTATTCCTCCTGCTGCAGTTTGTTCCAAATTCCTCCGGTTTGTGCCAAATGCAATTCTCCTGTCACCCTATCGTTTTTTCTGCTTCCTCCCTCCTTCACGTCTTTTGTGTCACTCTATTTTTAGCGTGCACTCTAATACTCTTTCCCTCTCCTGCCCCCCCCACCCCCCCTCCCATGCAGTCCCACTGACCTATTTTATGGCGCACCGTCAAAGACAGGAGGAGTGTTTACCGCTTAGCGTCGTTTCTAGGTCAGTGGGACAGTGCAGACGTATGCATGCTTCCTTCCCGCCCGCCTTTGTTTTTAACCCCCCTCTCTTGCAAGACCTTAAAACTATTCAGGGTAGGGGGAGCGAGATGGGGGCTGACCCTACATCTTTCCACATCTGTTGGTGGTTGTGTCCAAATCCCCGTCTGTTCAAGACAGCTTTACTCCAGTTCTTGAAGAAAAGGAGACAAACATAAGATGGAAGAAGTCTTGTTTTGCCACTCACGGGAAAATTTAATTTGAACATTCACCTTCATCTGATTCAGACTCAGACCCAGAGTTATATTTTCACAGGCGTGGGTAAATATATAGTTTATTCTGAGCTGTAGTCGGGCAGTTTCAAAGTCACAATGTGGGTTTTTTAATGTTAGATTATGTAACGGGGTCAATGAGTATGGGCGAAGGAGAAAAATACAGCAAGCAGACTGGAGAAAACATTCACAACCTTAATGGTTATGTGACATTGACTCAGTGTGATGTGGTAATGACACACTGCACTTCCGTTACACAAGGCTGATGTGAATCGCTATATGAATATTTATCTACGACAAGGGCCGATGGGTCTCCAGGTTGTAGGCAATGTCGACACTCTCTTTTTATAGCAGAGCACAAATCCTTGACATAATAGTTTTTGGACAGAAAGTGAGATCTGAGGGGTTCATTACCCATTAAAGTATGATTCATGTTTCACCAGTTATGGTGATAAATAATGCCCTAAAAATATTAAGGAAACTTAAGGCCAGTAAAAGTACTGGTAATGATTGAAGTTCATAATTGTGCTTCATTTTTTCCAGTGCTGCGAAGGAGAAGTGACACCAGAGGGGTCATTGTTACACAGAGGCACAGTGACCTAGATTGCTGCTTTCCGTGTGTGTGTGTGTGTGTGTGTGTGTGTGTGTGTGTTTGGTAAGATGTTTTCATGTTTGTAATGGACTCCAGGGCTCAGTCAAATGACGTGTTATTAATTACTGAATGTCAGCTGGGTGATGCTGTGCAATGCGAGAACTGAGAGGAATGTAAAACTAGTGCCAATCTGATTATTACATAACTCTGGACTGCCATCAACATGTGATGTACTGCTTTTTTTATATCGATGTTCACTTTATGCTGCAAGACCTGCTGGGTGGACAAAGCTTCCTGTAGAACTATGATGTTGATACAATTCAAGAAGTTTCAGCAGCTTGTGGCGTTGTGTAGTTTCAGACAGTGAGACAGTTACAACAGAAACTGAGCCTACAGCTGGGATGGAGATCCCCACCCGCAGACACACACACAGCCTTAAACAGATGTTTGTCCAGATGTGTCAGTAACCCTCCTGATTCCCATAAGCCCATTTCAGCCATCCCTCAATAACTCAACAGCAATTTCAATGTGGCCCACTATTCATAACTGTCATTTTGGTAAACAAAAGACAAAAGCAGAAACTGTAATGACATGTTATTCTTTTCAGTACAGAATTCTAAATAAATATGAGGGCACAGCCCTGTCTGTGCTGAAGTCAAGAAAACAGACATGAAAGACAAACATTATGTAACATGTCTAATAGATTTTTGCCACAGGTTGAAATGTGATAAACAGACTGTATTGATCCCAAGCCTTAAATGTTGCTGCACTTCAGTCCATAATGTGTATATCATTTGAGCTGATTAAAATTTAAATATATATGACCGACCAATCTAACTCTCCCATTCTCCCCCCTACCCCTTTGTCTCTCTTTGCAGTTAATGGTCAGCAAAAGGCAGCAGTGAATCAACACACTCAGGGAGCCCTGAAGTGGACAGACCAGAGTGACCTATATCCTGCGCAAGACACTGAGCTGAGAAGCAGGGCAACAGACTGACGGGCATCACAGGTCTGCCGAAGACTGAGGAAGACGGCAAGCTCAAAATCATCACCAGCAAGGATCCAGAAACTGCTTTGAACAAATTACCAAACCTGCCGGAAGCCCCTAAGCCCAATATCTAAACGTGCATCTTTTTTAAAGTTCCTTTTACACAACACAAGTTCAATGTCTGAGGTTTTTGTGGCGTTCCACCTCTTTTTAATCTTCCTGGCTAATTTAGACACTTGAACAGATTTTGATCTTGAATATACGCAACAGAAATCAATGAGGCTATCCCAACAAGGAGCACAATTACCTCATCCAGAAGTTTTTTCTGACCCTGCCACATAGCTCACACTACTTAGGAACAAAAGGCCCATACTGTCTAGTTTTTCATCTTTTCCCTTCCCCCTTGCCCTTTGCTAGAGTCATACTCTAGCCTCCAGCTGGGAAAACATGGAAAGTCTCAGTCTTCACCTCCCATCTACCAGCAGCAAGCATGCCATGGAGGTAGACACTTTTTCCTCCTACAGCGGGAGCCTCCCATCCCCTGTTCCTGAAAGTGGAGCACGGATCAGCCGCCAACCTAAAGGTAGCAAGACTAATATGACTTCACGTCGCAAGCGAGAGTTCATTTCTGATGAGAAGAAAGATGCTTCCTATTGGGAAAAACGGAGGAAAAACAATGAAGCAGCCAAGCGCTCAAGGGAAAAGCGTCGCCTTAATGACATGGTGCTCGAAAACCGGGTCATGGCGCTGAATGAGGAGAACGTTCGCCTGAAGACGGAACTCCTTCAGCTGAAGTTGCGCTTTGGCCTCATTAGCACAGCGTCTTACATGGAGAAAAGTCAGCAGATCTCCAACAGTGCTGCAGCTTGCAACACTGGTAGCAACGGGAGCAGCACCAACAGCACCCCAAACAGTAACACCTACCTCTCAAGCAGTGGATACTCCAGTGCGTCCCAGGTGATGCTGAATTCTGACTCATCTGAACCTGAGCAGTCAAACCACGATGAGCGCCACAAGTACTCTCCCCGGGGCTCCATCTCTGACATGTCTGACGGCTCTTCCAGGGACAGCCCTGAACCCATAGACTACAACATAAAGACGGAGCCCTCAAGTATTGAGATGGGCGGGATGGATGACAGTGGGATTCCTGATGGGCTCACCAATGGTATACCAACTGGAATGCCAAGTGGGGTTTATCATGGCAACCATGCTTCTCTGGTTTCTCCTCACCAGCAGAGCAGCCCGTTGGCTGAAAGAACCATGGACTACCAACTCCACCAACGGCAGCAGCAGCAATGCCATATTGAGGCCTCCAGCCCTGCTCCTCAGGCCACCTCTGCACAGAGGAGTGTTATCTTATACCGCTCCAGCAGTGGCTGTTACCCAGTGGAGAGGCAGAGGTCAGAGGACCAGCCAGTCCAGCAGAACAGACAGCTGCAGCATCTTCATAACACCCCCAAGTTCTCTGACTGCTCAGTGACCATCACAGAGGTCGCTGAGAAGCTAGAGAGGACGAGGACCTTGGACTCCCCTCAGTATGAATACGCCAATGGTCACGCTGAGTCAACAGAAGACCTGCAGCACAAGTATCACAGCACCCAACAGCTGCATGACACTCATCACTACAGCTACCAGGGTCAGGAGAACAGTCCTCAGCAGGCAGAGAGCCATCAGGACCCCTTCGCCCCTAATCTGATCCACAACACAGAGGAGGGCAAGTCCTCCTTTGTTCAGCACAACGGCTACCTCAACACACTGGATGAAGAGCCCCCTGTTCTCACCTATGAGGGAGGCCCCCGAGCTGATGGTTTCTACCAGGAGAACTCCTCCACTAAGGACACCTCATCCAGCGATGGCGACCCCCGTAGCTCTGACAAGGAGGGCTCCACAGACGACGAGTCCCCCTCCTCATCCTCCTCAGACATCAGCAGCTACCACCAGAAGGCAGTGGGGGGCACTGGTTTGCATGGGGAGTGCCAAGCCGAGGTCAAAGCCACTGCTCTGCCCCACAAGCTCCGCCTCAAATACCGAGCACTGTCTAACGGGGCAGCAGGAGCGCAGGTAGATGGACCAGTCAACACCTCTGCGTCCCCCTCACCCGCCTTGCCCCAGCACCCTTACTTGGCTCTGCCCAGCAACCCTCACAGCAGCCAGGCTAATGGGGAAGGCAAAGAGATGGAGACTGAGACTGAGTATGCAGAGGAGGATAAGCCCGCTGTGAACGAGAGAGCAGAGGCTAAAAAGGAGGGAGGAAAAAAAGGATCCAGCAGTGGGAGGGGTGGACGTAACAAGAGGCGAGATTAAGGACAAATAGCTGCAGCTCAAACGATTTCATGTCACCTCTTCACTGTTTTTAGACAGACAACTACAACTAGGACTCACACCGGGGCACCTTACAAGGCAGAAATGAGGCCAGAGATCTGTGAGGTGTTTTTACAATGTGATTTCACCATCAGGTTTCACTGTGTCACCTGTTCCCCTGTCCTTTACTCTCTCCTACCTCCCAACTATCCCTCCATTGAAAATATTAGATCACTTATTGAGGGAGAGAAAAGAATGAAACGTCCCAGAGATGGAATCTCTGGGCTATTTCTCTTGTGGAAAATTCAAACAATTATTATTCATTATTATAAAGTGCTTTGGTGGCTGGCCAGCATTTACTGTGGCATTTTAGGAACATTCCTTTGACCAAAGATACACATCCTTCCTTTTTTGGCAAAGAGTGACATTCTTCCTTCCCCTGAACACGTCAGTACCATTTGATTCTCATCATCTGCACACAAGCCCTCTTTACTTCTTAAGCACTTAGATTGTATATTACTGTGACATATAAATTTGCATATATGGAATATATATTTTAAGAATAAAAATGTGGCAAAAACAACAAAAAACAAAGTAGTGGTGTTATGGGAGTTATAGACTTAAAAAGTGTCAGTTTGTTGTTGTTGAGACACCTTGTACAGTCCCACTTTGTCTAGAAAATGCCTCAAAGATGAATTCAAAGTATGAGCCACATCTTGTTAAAACGTTTTTTTAAAAAAAAGTAAAAAAAGAGAAAGGTACATAGTTGTTTTTTTAAAAAAAAAAACACAGCTCGGGTTCTTCGTTCAGGTGATCCAAGCTCTTTGACACTGAAAGCTGTCAAAACAGTTGAGGCCAGTTATTCTCATATCGGTCAAGGCTATGCAGTCACACATTGCTGTTGGCAAAACCTGACAAGCACAAGGCGAGCCTCGATTGCCAGCCGTTCATCAGAAATCAGTACATCTTCATTTTCCAGACAAAACGTGTCTCTGGAATAAATGAAATAGCTCTTAAGTCGCAACCAGCAAAGCTGCTCTCTCTCTCTCTTCCTAAGGTGCCTCTTTATTGTGTTGTCCCTCGTCCCCACTCTGGCCAACGTCTTAAAGACCCCACTCACCTCTGCACTGATTTGTTTTAGCTACAGTCTGTACAAGTTAAACTGTTTCACTTCCTGGTGCCTGCTTCTGGTCACTATGTATAAATGTAAAGTTGTCTCTCTATCTCTTGTATACTGCTGTCATTATTTTATTATTATTATTTTATTGATATTGTTATTTTCTATCATTCTGTTATTTTGGCTATCGTTATGTGTATTTTTCTGTCATCCTGTTGTGTCGTTTTGCTCTATGCTATACCTGGTCGTGCTGTGTATTTAACCCCCGCTGCCCTTTGCCCCAGTCACCATTTGTACCTATGTGTTACTGTATAACATTTGCTGTTTGCCGAAAGGCTTTCCGATAATGGAAAAAAAAAACGGATCTAAGGCTTGTCCAGAAGTGATTATGTATTGCTATACTTCACGCGGATATGCAAAATGGTTACAAAAAAAATGCTCATTTTGGAATGTGAAAGATTCAAAATGGAGAAAAAAATAAAAGGTTGTTGAATTTGCATATGTCTCCAATGAAACTTTTTGAGTCACTCTTCACTGAAAATGCCTTCACAGCTGACACAAACACTCCTGCACAGCCTTTTTTTTTTTTTTGCAGAAGCCCGATTAGCTGATTCACAGCTCACAGACACAGCAGTCTGCCAGTACAGCTCAGTGTGGGCCGACACAGCCAGAAAAACTTCACCGGGTCCCCCCCGTCATCACATCATGCCCACTGGCTGCTGGCAGAGCCTCTCTGAAATCAACTGTAATCAGAACAATACACAGAGTGTGTGGCGTTGCAGTACAGGAGGGAATCTGTTGTCCAAACCTAACCTCAGTCTGAGTATTCACGTCACATATTTATACTAATGATCACAAAATACACAGGACTCCAAAGTAAACAAGAAAGAAACATTGTTTTTTACATACGGGCTATCTTTCTCATAGGAGTCTATTCACCGGATTAGTTATTAACTCTCACAGTCAAACAGTTAAACTCAAACAGAAAGTAGAAGAATGAATAAAATATGACAATGACAAATGATTTTGTCTGGGACAAGGAACTAAAGTTTTGTATTATAGATAAGAATGAACTGAACTCATGGGGCATTTAAAGTCATCTTGAGGTTAAATCAGCTAAAAGCAATATGTCTACTTTTCCAGCATAACATAACAGGAGGCTCAACCTTAAAACCACACACTATAATGCAGTTACACCAAAATGTGGTTCCACAAAAGCAACGGTTCAGTGTTTGGCTCTCTGGTGTAGCAGAGGGTTGCTCAACACTGTGAACCGATGTGTCTTTGTTGGATTAAAACTGGAGAGGAAAACATCACAGAATGTATCAGAGTACAACAGGCAAAAACAAGTTACGCAACTATCTTGGGAGAAAAGTGCATCAGGCTGTAAAGTGCGGCAGCCTCCATCTGACCCTGCTGTTAATGGAACAATAGCTGATGGGAACTGAGTGCTGGCATGGGCAGAGCTTGCCACTGACAGGGGTTACATAACAGCCATTACAGCAAGGAGAGCCAATCAGATACAGAGGTGTTGCAATTAGAAGGAACGCATTGAGTTTCTTGAGAATCTGATGACGGCAATTCTGGGTATACAATATCAACAAATACCAGCGAACTTACGCAAGCACCTTTAGAAGTGTTTTTATTACCACAACGTTTCTCATCGTGTAAGGCTGTCACACATCAAATGCATCCACAGCACTTTCAGGACGCCTTGTCTTACATCTGCTGCAACAGGAAGGAGCAATCACAACATGGACCTGCTCATTTACGCCACTAATGTGCAAACTCTAATGTGTTTCCTTTTCTGCACACCGTACCACACACCAGGCAGATATAACAGGCTGACCTTCCTGAGAAAACCACTCTTCTTCTCTCATTCCACACCCCCCCCCCTCCTCTCACTATATCTTGTTTTTTTTCTTTTTCATTCAAACCCCCCCCCCATCTTTAAGCTGTAAGAGCTGCTTTGTATTGTGAGGAGGCTTGTGTAAACGGGCCAGGAGAGTAAAAGTAGGTCAGCGAGGAGGGATGGGGAGGATGGAGGAGAGGGTGGGGATGGGGTGAGGAGAAAGAGAGAGAGAGAGTTATTCAGAGTGAAGGGGCAGGAGGGATAGCCGGGGGCCGAGGGGGGGGGGGGGGGGGGGGGGGGGGGGGGGGGGGGGGGGGGGGGGGGGTTGGCAGGGTTACGTCACAAAACTTGAGCAAACTACTCATTAAAAAGCTTCTCTCTTGTTGCTACAAGAGAGAAGCAGGTCAGTAGCACAAACACACACACACACACACACGCACACACACACACACACACACGCACACACACACACACACACACACACACACACACACACACACACTTAGATCACAACAATGCATCAGTTTGTTGACATTTACAGTTAAAATCCTGCACAGACTGACTGATCGCTCAGAGCCGATTATATACTGGAAAGATCCAAACCATTTCAATATGTTGTCATCATTATTTCTATTTTCATGGGTTGCTGATGGGTTTCTACACAGTCTTTGTGTCGTGTTGCCAAATGTTGACACATAGTCTTATGATTTTATTTACAGGATGTACTGGAATTCGGGTGTGGTGCTGGTGCACAGAAAGCTGTGCCTTTTAGCAAAGTCAGAATGGAGACCGCGACTCAACATGGTACCAGATGACCAGGTACCAGATATTTGTATGACATCAAACTGCAGATATTTTTAACCTGACCTAGTTTACATTTATATCTCACTGTTTGACTCCATACATTATTTAACGCCACCTGTCTGTCAGGTGTGTGCACAGCAGCGAAAATATGACCTAGAATAGTAATTTACTGCAAGATGAAGGAAATAAAAACCTGGTAGGTCTTGGCAAAGAGTGTGTATGTGAATGTGTGTGCATGTACGAGTGTGCGCGAGAGGGGGTGGTGGCTTTGCGCTGCCTGCGGTGATCAACAGCCCTGACTGGTTATGTAACTGAGATGCTGCAGTATGTAGGTCAGCAGCGCAGGGAGAGCCAGGGATGGGGTAAAGAAGATGGAGCCAAGGAGTGTTTGTGTTACACTCATGTAAGTGCTGATATAAAGTAAAGTGTGTTTTCCTCATTTCTGATATGAGTCGCTTTAGCTCGTCATCCTGA
Organism: Trinectes maculatus; assembly: GCA_016785345.1. Lineage (NCBI taxonomy): Eukaryota > Metazoa > Chordata > Actinopteri > Pleuronectiformes > Achiridae > Trinectes > Trinectes maculatus. The sequence goes on from JAFBJQ010002779.1 coordinate 56,200, forward strand.
CACAGAGGATATGCAGTTTATATCCTGCAAGCACATGGCAAATATCCTCACACACAAACACCACACAAATTCCAGCTGAAAGGGCTGAAATCCAGAAGCTAACAGGAGCTATCATCAAACACTCATCGTACAGTGGAGCTAAACTGACCCGGGGCGTTTGTTAGCATTTAGTATATTTGTTTTTCACAATTCCGCCCTCTGGAAATTTGAATAAACTGTCTAAACCAAACGCTTGAAATGCCAAAATTGAAGAAAAATAAATAAATCTGAAAAACAAGCAATGCAATTCCTAATATGCACAGAATGTAAAGCTCACAACGTCTCCAAATAGAGAAACAATCTCTCAGAAATGCATTTAATCAATTATTAAGCACTTTGCAGCATGAACAGACATGGTGCTAACAAGAGTCTCAAGTCCCCTTGGTGAGGTTTATTACAGCTATTAATAAGCATATTTCCAGGAAATAGCGTAAACTATTTCCTGTGACGATGCAGTAATTTGAATAAATCCGAGGTGTTATTTGTCCCCTTTCCAGTGTTTCTGTTTTGTGTTTCAGCACATGTTTAGTTTGGGTGGATACAAAAGTAAAACAACCTCAACATCTCTAATTTACCCCAATAAAGCCAACTAATAATCTGATGTCGAAAAAAAGCACACATGGTGCCACTTGGCACAAATAACAAGGCTATAGATTTTATTATCAACCCCCAAAAATGTGGCTTCGATTTTACACGCCTGCAGGAAATGGGAGAGAAAACAGAGCGAGGGAGAAAAAGGACTCGTCTGTTGGACATGCCTGTTTGGCTGCGAGTCAGGGTAGAGTTATGTTGCCTGTCATGACCCATTCAATCCCTGCTGCCTCTGCCCTACACAGCTCTGGAAACTAGGTCAGAAACTGTAACGCGTATAAGTGTTATTATACAGTGTATATGTGTACTCTTATGATTCAAGGGTTGCCAACTCCAATGGCATACTAGCCTCCCCCACCCACCCACACAACATACTGATGCGTTTACATCACAACGTAAAAATAGGCCACAAGAAAGTTGTGCACTTCTAATATGAAAGTAGGCCAGTAGGAATTACTGTGTGCATGTATGTGCGTGTGTGTGAGGGATGAATCAGCCTCATGTTATGCAATGTGAAACCACCCCTGGGTACCATTACCATATCTTGTGCCCTTGTGTGCTACAGGAAGTAGCCTGTGTGTGTGTGTGTGCGCGCGCTTGTACAGTCCTGTCGTTATGGCTGCTTACTTGTGCAATCCATCGTCTGCGTTTCGTAAACATGATCCTGTACTGTGAATCAGATCAGACTATGATTAGCACACGTGAACTTGTTTCTACGTCGAGTTTTTCGAGAGATCTCAGTGTTCACGTCTTAGCCTCCGTGTCGTCAGTGCACCCAGCCAATAAGCAGTCCAGCACAAAACCACCCACAAAACCACAATGTGTTGTTCGTCCACTCTTTTGAGCAAATGAATGAGCAATGAACTGACATGTTAATTAATGGCAGGTTGATTTAGTAGCACATGGACAGAGCCAGGCAAAGCGTTCCTGCCCGTTTCCAGTCTTTATGCTCAACTGATCCAATTTAAATGTAAATACCAGAATATCAGCATAACAACCCACTGGAAGTATTTGTCAGTATTTGTCAACCATTGGAGAGCTCTTATTCAGGCTTTACCATTGCACCTCTCTAACTTCTACATAAGAAAGATTCATATTTGTTTTAAATCCAAGCTGCCACATTGTTTTATAAATGTTTTAACTTGCATATCACCAGAGATCAACATCTAACGATTGACAGAAAGAAAAAAAGAAAGAAAATAAAACGTCAATTTAGAACACAACAACTTGCTTAGGCTATGGCAAAGTGCTTGACAAGCCTCTATTGTAAGGTTACAATGGAGTCTTGCTGGTAAAACATCTCCATACTGTTAATATTGACGGGCAAAAATAAATCTTTCAACGTGCATATGGGCATTTGAGCATTATACTACAACACACACAGCTGACATGCTGTGTTTCATAAGGAATAATGCACACAGGCATTTTTCCACTTGAGCCAATGTTACTGCAGGTCATGCAGCCTGACACACAAACAACATGTTGCATCTGCGGTGAGTGAGGTAACCTGCAGTTCTTCATGGTGGTTATTAAGTGGATTAACCCCTTCAGATTAGTCTCAGCCATTTCTCCCATCTGTCTACTGTTACACCACAAACCTGCTAATGTACAACCACCACACAGACACACACAGACACACACACGCACAGTAAAAGCACGCCTCGAGAGGCATTAGAAGAATGCTGAGGTGACCATGTGAGCAAATCTTCTCCCACTGACCTACTGCCCTGTGTGTCTGTGCGTGATTGGACAGGCACACAACATACACACACACACATACATATACTGACCAACAGCTTGTTCACATGTTACTGTAGACACCGTTGGCACATCGGCCTCAGCCTAACATGCAAGAAAACACGCATTCCACACACTAATCTGTGATTAGTCGTTGATCATTATTCTCAGTTGAGTGAGCAGAGGACATGCAACATGTACAGTACTGATATACTGATACCACGCCGCCACACAGAGTTAATGATTGCATGTCTGTCTGTGTGGACCGATTTGGACTGAACGCTTAGAAGAAGATAAAAGAAAAAAGTCTCTTCAAGCGCACGTAACACGAGAAAGATGCATTTTCTGCAGTTACATGGAACAAACGTGCCAACGCTCATCATTTGACGTGACACACTTAAAACTCAAATTGAAATAATTGTTTTGAGTGTGTGGAATCCTCACCTCAGCGCATAGACAGGTAGCTACTCAGTACACCCATCACCAAGATCATGTCTTCTCTACTTTATATCTCCACGCATTCTCTGAGAAGTTGGAACATTTTCACAGGTTAAAACTACATTAGTCGATCGTACAGATAGTGCCACCATGTGGCAATTAACAAGAATAATAATTTATGTGCCATAACAAAACTATTTCTTTCATCTGGATTTCCTGGCGTGGGGTGTGCTGACGGCACGCTTTACTAAGCAGCGATCCTACTGTGCGTCACAGCTTTGCATTAATGTGTTACCAGAGAAAAACAATGAATCTCAGTTCCTGAAACACAGCACATATGAGCTTGATTTGAATTTGGGCACTGTTCATCTTTCTAGGAATAATTGATGTAATTTCTATTTTGATGCAGCTCTGAAGAAACTGAAAATAATCTATAGGTTTTCTGCTGCTTACATTTAAATTCTATTATTCTGCATCATTTATCAATGGACATGATGATGTACAGGTTTTGTCTTGTATGACCTATGAGGACATTGTTTACATTTTTTTTCGTCACACAAATCACAAACACACACGTGAAACACAACTGTAAAACTAATTCCAGCAGCTTCCTTGTGTGAATATGGGCCGAACTGAGACTAATTTATATTCAGCTCTCACACAATACCCTCCCAGAGGTATTACAGTCTGTCAGACCAACAAAGTTCATATTAGGAAAGAGGCCTGATCTGGCCAAGAGCCCAGAACCAACAAGTCAGTCATACTCAAGCAGCCAGGAGACCCCGGTGCAAAGGAGGACAACGCAAACCCACAACCACGGGGTGGATAAAAAGTCTGCTCTGCTTTCAACAGAAAAAGAGGTTTAGTGGTTATCTCTCAAAACACACATGTTATATAAGTGGGGAGTACAGTGGCAGTGAAATGTTGCTGTAACATCCTGCATAAGCAGTGACACAATGAAACTACAGCTAATAACATGCATATGTAAGATTATTATATGTAAGGTTTGTATACCATTCGATGAATGTATAAATACAAAACACAGTTCGGTGTACATACACGTAAGCTAAGATGAGGAAATATACAGATGATCAGTCATTCTTACACCAACTCTTAAAACAAAAGTGAGCGAAGAAAATGACAAAATATGGAAGTTAAAGCTCAGAAAACACAGTTCCTTCCCACTAACACAGACACATTTCCCCCCTGACCTTTGACCTTCTACATTGCCTAATGCTTCATCGGCGTGTGGGTGGTGGGGTGGGTTGGTGGGGGTTGAGATTATGGACGGCAATGCTGACTCACCTCACTTTATTCTGCTTCAGCTTCATTTTTGTCGACCTTCAGTCATGGCCGTTTCACCTGAACCTGCTTCACATCAGCCAAAATGTAGGTCACTGCTGACAAACACTTGAGGTTTGGAATGAACCAGGACCTACTGAGGACAAAACATTTTTAATCTCTGGCTCCATCTAGTGGAGAAAACTATGACCTACGAACTAGGATAAATACACACACACACACACACATATGTGTGTGTGTACAGATAGACAGAGAAATAGATAGATGTAGATATAATATTATGTAGTAGATACCAAAATGGAGACACGATAAACTGTAAATTAGCTTTATTAGTATTAGTGGACATTTAATGCTAGTTAAACACTGGAATTGCTTAGAATAAACTTTAAAATAAAAATGTCAGAATAAATTATTGTGTGCATACCAGTGACAACAAGAGAAATGAAAAGACTGTTAAAGTCAGACAGACAGACAAAGCCACCAGCAGCAGTCACTGTCTGACCTCTCCTTCATATAATGCAGCTGCCACGCCTCATCGCTGACCTTTAACCTCACTTCAACAAAGCAGCAGCTTTAAATTCATCCCAGTGATGCAGAATTCTGCACAAAGCTCAGCAGGGTCTTCACCACTTTGTGTGAGTGTGCCGTTTTTTGTGGACCACTGTGTGAACATCTTCACATGACAGGATCGAACTTGATTTTAATGATACTATATTATGTGACTATACCACCAATACTCAGCATTTAGTATGTGTGGAAAGCAGCCTGGTGCTTATGGAGAATTGGACATCACTGTGATGGTCATATCTATATGTCACATCACTTCACATACTGAGACGCTTCTTTTCCACATACCAGAAGCTTTCTTCATGTAAATTACATTTCACAGCATTTGCATGTAGATCGCACATCTCCTGCCTGCACTGGTGCTTTAGCTCTGGACCGCTCTTACCATCAGTATCCAACAGAGGTTAATGTTAATGTTAATAATTCCCTCTGTCAAAAACACCAGTGTCCAGGCAAAACCACTGAATATAAACACTCAGAACACAATGTGCACATGATGCTTATGTACGTCTCCTTCATTCAGCAATGGCAGGCGCTGAAAATCTCCCTCCTTCATTCAAACTAATGCAATCTTCAATTGAGTTTATCAATCCCATGGCAAGGTGGGGAACAGAGATGGAAATCTGTGGGGGGGGGGTTCTAAAATGAACATGAAAAACAACACGGGAACATTTTTATCATGCCACTTTGTTCTCAAAGTGGAATACTGAAGTGCATTAAATAATTTAAGTTGATAAAATTAATTTAAGTTACAAGATACAGTACATTCAAATTCTCAACCTGAAGACAACACTTGACCCAGGTCCGCTTGGAAAACGCTGACGGAGCAACCGACTGTGAACATCCCATAGTTCAGTTCAGTTCAGTTCAGTTAGTTGCTGGGAAAGTCAGCAGATCCTAGTCCCCATTCAGCAAAATGAGCTGAAGGACAAGTTGAGAAACTGCATCTCAGTCATTGAGCCCGACTGCGACTGCAGGACCACGTTCATCATGTCCCCGTGTGGAGTCACGACCAGGCCAGCTGCTCCTCATGCATCACTGGCCGTGCAGTCGAAGCTGCAGCGTCTCTCCAGCAGCAGACTGAGATTCGTGGGAACTCACAACATAGTACAAGTGTGTATATCAAAAGAAAAGTCTCGTCTCGGGTTCTTCTCAGCGTCTGTCCTCTGCGTTAATGGACGTTTCTTCAAACAGTCAGGAACATCTCACCATCGAACACAGCTCCAAGTGAAGACGACTTCTTGCTGAGTTTCCCCTCGGCATATTTTTTTCAGTCTCAAGTCTCTTGGGGTTATGAGGAGCTGCTCATATCTGCTGCACAGCGACACCGCTTGGTGACAAATGGATACAACCAACCACAGATTCATTGTTGGGTTGTTGTTGCGTATGAGCAGCTCACATGTGTTATTGCCGTACTGCTAGCCAGTCTAGACAGATGCTTATTATTTGGCACGGCGGCCCTTGTTTGAAGGTCCAGGGCTGAAAGTAGAGCCAAGATGTCTCCTGCAGTTCCTCCACTGCTTGCGCAGGACAAAGTCATAGTTGGCAGTGGTGCACATGGCATAAAATACATTGGCTTTGTCGGGGATCTGGAGCTCTGAGGCAGAAAGAGGTAAAATGATAAAGCCAGGGCCTACTCCTTTTTTTCCACTCCCACATTTCTTAGACTTGCATGAAGAAAAACGGCACCATTAAATCTATATTTTAAAAAAAATCCTAGTGTAATCGGAGGCATTGAGGAGCCAGAGTAACTTTCCAGCGGACGGTTCATTCCTCTTCTGTAAACACTATCATGTCCATCAGAATATACTGCAGAGAGTGTTTGTCATCTCTGATGTGGATATATGCCAGATCATGTGATTAACTGCTAATGCTTAAAAAAAAGGTTTTTGCTCATTAATTACATACTGGTATAAATTTACACAAACAATAGAGGAATGAGCCCTACCTACCTATGAAGCTCCATGTGTATAAGGTGAACAAGGCCTGACACTGCTTCTCTGGTAATGTCACCAAGTAGAAGCAAAAAAATAGAAACCGAACATAGAAAAAGAAAAAGCTAACTGGAAAAGACCTGCTCAATAGAAAAACACCTGGTCGTCAATCGCATATACCTCTACCTCCGTTCACTGTCTGAGGAGATATTCACCTTTTCCACTGCTCAGCATCTGGTGGAGGCTGAAGTCGTGGCAGCTGGCCTCTTCCAGGCTGTGCTTTTCAATGGCTCTCTGAATCACCTGAGGTGTGTGGTCCTGACTGGTGAGCTGGACAAAAAACAACCACAAACAATCACAACAAGAGTCAACGTCCGTCATTTACAACACTCGTTTCCATGGAAACGACTGTCTCTCATCCACTCTGTGTATTCCTGCCTATGAATGGAGTGATGTCAGAAAATATCCTTACCTCCACTTTTGCTACCTCGCGCCGATCATGGTTTAGTTCTACTTATCAATATTCAATAATACTACAGTAGAAAATAAATCAATGTATGCTGCAAATGTATGAAGAGCAAAAAACTAAAATGTCACACTAACATAAGTAATTACATCCTTTGCTATGAGACTTTAAATTCAGTTGACATAGGACTGCGTTAGAGGAAGAGAATTAAAGAGGGCTATAATAATTGGGCTGTATATATCTCACCTGTAAGAGCTAGTTCCCCTCTGAATAGAGGCTTCAGGCCTCTGCAGCGGCAGCGGGTTTGATTCTGCCTTGGGGCCCTTTGCTCCTTTTTGTTTCCTCTCTCTCTCTCTTTCTCTCTCTCTCTCTCCCTTTCATATGAGTATCCAAAATAATATTTTTTTTAAAATCTGCTGTACCGACAGATGGTCCTGACAGACTGAGAGGAGCCTTGATAAGACAGGCGACCCAGAACACAGAGGGAACTCTGAATGAGCTCAGAGATCCAGCATGAAGATGACAGAAACGTCACAAAGGATAGAAATGGAGATCTATCAGAGTACGATTTATGAGTTTCATCTCATCCGATGAAACCCAATTTGAATTGGTTCTGGTGTCAACCAGGGACCACTCAGGAACACTTCCCCCAGTATCATCCCAATAGTGTTCTTCAATAGTAGCAGAGACAGAGAGACGGATCAAGATCAAAACAGAGGACAGATCTGGAAGCTTCGGAGCTGAGACTGGGTCAAAGACTCACCTTCTGACAGGACAGTGACCCAAAGCTCACTGCCAAGATAACAGAGGAGTGGCTTAGGGACAACTCTGTCAAGGGCCTTTAGTGGCCCTGCCAGAGCCCGGAATTAAACCTGGAGACCTGAAAATAACTGTCCACCAACAGTGTCACATCCAACAAGACTGGAGGCTGTTGTCACTGTCACTGGTGGATTGACTGAGTACTAAGTAACAGTGTCATAACTTCTCAAGGAAACTAACACAGAAAGGCTGATAACTTTCACTACTGCAGAGACAGTGGAGGGAAACACTTTTCATATGCTATGAGCATAAATTACTTCTCTATCTATATGAGCTTTAAGTCATGTTTAGAGATGTATGGGATGCAGAGGTACTTTGAATGTGTTTTTGAACTATGACATCACTCTGTCCACGTTCAATCAGATCTTACCTGATCCAGCATGTAAATGACACAACAGAAACAATGACAAAGCCTCTCTCTCCTGTTCTACCTGAGGAAGCTATAAATAAGCTACCGATCACTCAGAATTAAGCAGCCCAGTGTTCAAAGTTATGTAATCGGATAATTTGCTAGTGAAATATTTTATGTTTTCCATTATTAGAGGTATTAATTCATCTCTTAAGCAGCTAATTGTAATTTTAGCCTATAACATTATGTTTCTGTGCTGATAAAGGACTCATTCATGCATTCTGGGCTGACAACATTATGTCACTTTTCAAATGTCAATAAAAGAATTATAAAGATATTTGACAATGCAAAAAAATCCAATAGAAAAGTTGACCTTAATTGAATTACTTTTGAATGACGTATAATTAAGAAAAAAATGTATCAGAGTTACATTTTCCTGTTACGTTCATTCTGCTGTTTATTTCTAGAGGTTGTAAACTAGATGAACTGACCTCTGAGAAACGTGATTACAAAACCGCTGCTCTTACCAGTATGCTCTTATAGACATTTCCATTGCTGACGCACTCCACACTGACGCGGATGATGCATGAGTCAGCCACCTGTTTGTTGTAGACAGGCAGCGAGGCCTGAGAGGAGCAGCTGGAGGGTGACGACTCGGGGCTCAGCACCAGGGAGGAGGGGCTGAGGTCTGGCTGAGAGGAGCTGCAAGAGGAGCTAGAAAGACTGGGTGAGGAGGAGGAGAGGTCCTCTGCTACATTGTGGAGTGAACCTGAGAAAGACTGAGAGGAGGATATGGGGAGAGATTGAGAACATTTCATTCCGATTTTGAGGCAGTTCCCTGTTTTTAAGTCATTGTCACTGCTGATCATAAACACGTGAGAGTGGAAAGTGTTGGTACTCGTACCTTGAGCTTGAGTCTGATGGGGTAGGGCTGAGGGACAGAGAGGTCCTCCATGTCTGAGCTGCTGGAGCCAGAGGACGACACACTGATCTGATCAGCATGGGTCTTCCTGATGGAGATGTCACTGGCTGATCGCAGCCTGCAAATACATCATTAAAGCTGTACGGCATCCACCAAATAGTGGACAAACCACAATGGAAGACCACAAGTGCCATGAAAATAGTACCACAGGATTCTTGATAAACGAATGTACATCAAAAATAGGTGTCGCTATATTTGACTCAGGTATGTGATTCAGGAAAGATTGTTTCTTACCAGCAGCTACGATTGTTTTTGCTATGATCTGTTATTGTGATTACAGCTTCACATGAACATGGGTGGTGATGACTCACAGCTGACGTGACGGGGAGTGGAGTGAGGGTGTGCGTCACCACTATTTCTGTCGGCAACACTTCGCTTGATTGCCACGATTTGGTTGACAATTGTACATGTTTTTGTCATGAATATAATTATTTGAATGTCGTATCCTTCGTCAGTAGTAAGCCAGACCCGACCTCAGCCTCTCAGAAACTTATTCATTTCTTCCCAGAGGTCGATACAAATTGATTTTCTAATTTTGTTTTCTAGTTTTTCAATTTGGAAAACTGGAGAAGTAAATAAATTCCTTGTTGGCATTGGACAAGCCATCAATAATGAATTAATACTGAATTCTCTGTGTTCAAAGTTGACTTTAGCATTAGTAAAATTTCTTCTTTCATGTTAATTGATTCAGTCATTTATTATAAAAAGATAAAAAATTAGTGTTTTGTAAATTTGTAAACTGTGTGATTTGATACGGACACTGTAGACTCCATGACTGTTTTGGAATAAATTCAAAGACATGAGCGTTGTGACAAGTTTCATATGTAAATTGGTCTTTCACACTTACGATGTCAGTTTCTTTGTAAGCAGTCGACCGCTCCATGTGTTTGGGGAGCTGGGACAGGCGTCAACTGGAGGCTCCAGGTTACGGGACAGCTCGTAGCTTCATACAACAAAAAAACAAACCGACTTAGACACAATGCACTTCAAAGGTGTTTGTTGTGTATTGCTGTGGCATCATTGTGTGTCCCACCTCTCCTGGTCTGTGAGCAGGGTGTGTGCTTGCAGCCAGGCAGTGACCTGAGGGTTCACTGAAAAGCTGTAGTGTGAACAGGACATCTGGAACTGCCGAATCTCAGAGAGAATCTCAAACTCCTGCAACACAAAATCACAACACAGCCCAACATCAACCTTACATATCCTGGCATTCATACAACGCACCACTGGGAGGCGACACGTACCCGTCTCCGTTTCTCAAAGTTAATGAGTCCACCCTGAGGGAGAAAGGAAAAACAAACAGTGTGTGTCACATCATAAATCTGTGCAGTGTGATAAAGAGAGCAAACAGAAATCAAGCAGCTGGGTGTGCGGGTGTCTCTTACCTCCACAGTGTCGGTCAGTGCTGTGTCCAGCATGGTGAGGACAGTCAGGTAGGTGCCCAAGTACGGCACAACACCACTGCTCAGGTTCTACGCACAGAAAACAATCAGTATGACATCAGTATGACTGCCCAGCAAAATCATTCACTTTTTACTCTTCATTTTTAAAATAAATTTAGTTTTTTAATATTCCTCCACGCAGATTGCACTGTAAACAAAACAGACTCCTTGGCAGGGGTAATTCTATGCAATGCAAGTATGAAACACAACAATATTCCATATTGGAAAGGTAATAAAACACACAGATGCCAAATTACCTTTCCAATTAGTATTCAAGCTAATGAGGGGGGGATTGTGTACTGGTCACTGAGATACTGATACTGAGACAAATAAATGTAATGTCACTGAAAACACAAGACCATCAAACTAAAGTAAAGTAAATATAGAAGTATGAATCATATAGAGCCACACCCACACCATGAGTACACTGCCAAACTGTGAGAAATCCTAAGGAGAATAATAACAGTGATGTGAGCTGCAAGTGAGGGTTGGGCAGTTTCTATTGAAATGAAATATGACAATGTGATAGACGATGGCATGATGCAGGGGGCGGGGGGGTGGGGGGGGGGGGGGGGGGGGGGGGGGGGTGGGTAAAAGTGCGTGTTTACTGAGCTCTGATAATAATAATTAGCAAGAGCCCAACCCTATTTATGTATGCAAACTTTTCCATCAAAAGAACAGCTAAAAAAAAAGAAGATGGAAAATGTGATGTCTGTTTTTAGCAGGGCAGCGTGGACACGTGACCTGACAATGTGATAGACGATGGCATGATGCAGGGGGTGGGGGGGTGAGGGGGTAAAAGTGCGTGTTTACTGAGCTCTGATAATAATAATTAGCAAGAGCCCAACCCTATTTATGTATGCAAACTTTTCCATCGAAAGAACAGCTAAAAAAAAAAAGAAGATGGAAAATGTGATGTCTGTTTTTAGCAGGGCAGCGTGGACACATGACCTTTAGAGACGCTGATGACCCACGCCGACAAAAATATACCTCCGCCTCCGCATTTATTTCTGGATATAATCGCTGACACGCTCGCTTTTTTGATTGTCAAGCCTTAAATTGCAGAATCACATTTTTTTTTTTTTCTGAACAGAATAACTATTCTTATATTCTTACCATTTGTCTGGAGGCCGAGCAGAGCCTGGGTGACTTAGAGCCCATGGTGGCACTGCTGTCTGTGTGGCTCTCATCCTGCAGGAAATGGAAAACGCTGTGTTGTTAGTATTGACAGAAAACGAATCACTGAAATTCTGGGTGTTCGTGTAAGAGAGTGGGGTGTGAGATGAAACACAAAGCTGTGTGTTAGTGTTATGCAACTGTTCTTTTCAGTGTTGCCGGCTGCTCAGAGTGCTGTTTGGTGTGGGAGGGCATCACTGTGGTGCAGGCTGTGTGACAACTATGTGTTTGGTGGCAAACCTGTTTGCATAGTTACAGTCTATGTCATTACGCTCTTAAGTGTACACTGTGTGTGTATTCATCAAGCCTAAGACAGAATGTACTCAATTAAATATAACAAGTGCTTATTAGTGCCGGTACTCAATAAGCCTCCTGTACTTTGAGTTCACCGCTAAGACCTGCGCTTTAATTATTTTAAAGAAACGAGGCTGCGATAACAACAATAATCACAAAACACACATTCATATCAACGAGTTTTCACAGGGGACAAAGTGGCGGGTGACCTGCTGACTAAACACACATTCGGACATTATTTAAGGGGAACAAAAAGTACACACACACACACATACGAAACATATGATAAGAACATTGAGAGCATGACTCATTAACTATCAGAAGCCATCTGTGCACTATGCATTCTGCAGGTTGCTGCAGGTTGAAAAGAACAGCTCCTAGAATCATACTAACATGGTGACACACGTTTGCCAGTTTGACATTGTTGGGGGACTCTTCATGTATCACAATGCTACATTACTGATGTAACGTCTTCCTCTGAGACCTTGTGCTCTAGCCTTTTCTTTTTGGCAGTTTTTCCTCACCCTTGCTGGGGGTGCAGAATATGAGCTATAGAAATAAAATTTGGTTGATAAATTTAATTTGTTTGACTTTTCAAAATAAAATCCGTGATGAATTTAGGCAACTACTCATACCAGAAGGACCCATTACTACATAGCATGGGGGATTCACTCATCAAGTGCTAAGCAAGGATCAAAAGCAAGGATTTCCCAAGCCTAGTCAATGACAGCCTTGAGTCCTGGATTAAGTCCATTGGAAGACTGATAATCAAATCCAGACTTGACGAAAATACCTGGAAAGTACTTTGCATCTGCCTCCCATCACGTCAAACATGGTTAACATGACTACAGTAATGACAACAACAACAGGCTTTCACCAAGCACTGTCTGGACAAACTCCATACTCACATCTAATGAGCATGAAATTCAAAACAACAAGCCATCCAAGCAAAGCTACTGGCACCGCACTCCATCATCCAAGCTGATATTTTCTTGCTGCAGAATATTCAATGGTGTAATGTGATCACAATCAAAGCATGAAAACTCCCCATCCACCACACCAAGGCCACATCTTTCCCTCCCATTCACTTGGCAGTGTCATGAAGCCGCAACATACCGTATGTGCTTGTGTCAAAAACACATTAGGTTACCTCCACGAGGATCTCTCTGTTGGTTAACACACAGTTTTCATCCGGGAAAGTCTCACACAGGTGGTCAAAGGTGGCCATGCTCTCCCTGAAACCAAAACATATTCACTCTGTGTGTGAAAACCTTCTTTTTCTCAGACTCCATCTTGAATATAGTTTGAAAATATTACTGATGGACTTCATTGAAATGTCAGTGTTTTGCTGACCTGCTGACAGCAGCCCAGGTCTTCTTGAGGCGATACACAGCGTTGGACTGCAGGGCTGACAGGATGGCCCTCAGTGAGGAGAAGTTCTTCAGATGTTTGCACTCCTACACATTCACATCATACACATTTTGTTATGCCTTTATTTTCTTAAACAAAAACGGCATTCATTGATCTGAGTTAATTCTTTTCCACCCTGACCTGTGCAACTGCGATCCACCTCTCAATGATGCGGGCCCTTTGGGCGGGGCTGGCGTGCGGGCAGCGAGGTGAGCTCGGGGCAGTGGACGGATACAGGAAGGCAGAGGAGGAGCTGGGTGATGAGATGGGAGAGGAAGTGGAGGGGCTGAGGGAGGACAGGCAGAGGAGTGAGGTGATGACACGGTTGGTGACGGCGTTGAACTGGGAGATGGTGGCACGGACAGAGGGCGCCCAGTTTCTGTTTTCCTTCTTGTCACGCTGGGACCAGATGCAGCCCAGGCAGTGGAAGGGCACCACTCTGACAAACAGATCCTGAAGGAGACACGGCGACAAGGAGACACGGTGTGAGAGTGACCCACTGTGACGTCCCATTGGTCTCGAATTG
>JAFBJQ010002780.1:4355-20510 GCA_016785345.1 Trinectes maculatus
CAGACACAAACACACGCACACACAGACACACACACAGACACACACACACAGACACACAGACAGACAGACACACACACACACACACACACAGACACACACACACACAGACACACAGACAGACAGACACACACACACACACACACACAGACACAAACACACGCACACACAGACACACACACAGACACACACACGATTACTGTGTTTACTGCCACAGTAGTGTAAACTTAATTACTGCAGTACTAATACTTGTGGTACCATAACACAACTCACCGTCTTGGACAGAAACACTACACCCACATCTTGAAGTGTTGACGTGTTCAGGCAGGACACATGTGTCCCACAGTGCCCCCTGCTGACAGCACTTATCTGAACCTGCAGCTTCATGCTTCACTGTGGGAACAGCAGCTCAGGGGAATCGAGGGTCTCGAGGTTCCTGTGCAGAAGCTCCATCAGGCGACACAAACATGTGTGGTGTCTTTGTCTCCATCAGGCAACACAAACATGTGTGGTGTCTTTGTCTCCATCAGGCAACACAAACATGTGTGGTGTCTTCTTTGTCTCCATCAGGCTGCTGCAGGCTCAGGAGGAGCAGCGCTGCGTTCAGGTGGAGAAGCTGAAGGTGGAGGAAAAGCTGAGGAACGAGATCAGCTCAGCAAAACAGGAAGCTGAGCGGCTCCAGGAGCTCCGAGAGGGAACAGAGAACAAGAGGAGTCGTCAGAGATATGCTGAGGAGGAGCTGGAGCAGGTAGAAGATCAATGAAGATCTCTCATGCACAATCTCAGGACTAATGAGTCGACCTCCAGGTAATGAAGTCGAGAAGAAGTCTGTGGCCACCAGCCTGTGTGTGTGTGTGTGTGTGTGTGTGTGTGTGTGTGTGTGTGTGTGTGTGTGTGTGTGTGTGTGTGTGTGTGTGTTGCAGGTACGTGTGGCGCTGAGGAAGGCAGAGAGGGAGCTGGAGGTGCAGGCTCACCGGGCGCAGCCGGAGGTTCTGCAGAAATGGCTGCAGCTAACGCACGAGATCGAAGTCCAATACTACAACATCAAGAAACAGGGAGCAGAGAGACAACTGCTGCAGGCCAGAGAGGGGGTGAGACACAGAGACACACAGAGACACAGAGAGACAGAGAGACAGAGAGAGACACAGAGACACAGAGAGACACAGAGACACAGACAGAGAGACACAGACACAGAGACACAGAGAGACAGAGAGACACAGAGAGACAGAGAGACAGAGAGACACAGAGACACAGAGAGACAGAGAGACACAGAGAGACAGAGAGACAGAGACAAAGAGAGACACAGAGAGACAACTGCTGCAGGCCAGAGAGGGGGTGAGACACTGAGACACACTGAGACACTGAGACACACAGAGAGACAGAGAGACAGAGAGAGACACAGAGACACAGAGAGACACAGAGACACAGACAGAGAGACACAGAGAGACAGAGAGACAGAGAGACAGAGACAAAGAGAGACACAGAGAGACAACTGCTGCAGGCCAGAGAGGGGGTGAGACACTGAGACACAGAGACACAGACAGACAGAGAGACACAGAGACACAGAGAGACACAGACACAGAGACACAGAGAGACAGAGAGACAGAGAGACAGAGACACAGAGAGACACAGAGAGACAGAGAGACACACAGAGACACAGAGAGACAGAGAGACAGAGAGACACAGAGAGACAGAGAGACAGAGACAAAGAGAGACACAGAGAGACAACTGCTGCAGGCCAGAGAGGGGGTGAGACACTGAGACACTGAGACACAGAGACACAGAGACACAGATAGACAGAGACACAGAGAGACAGAGACACAGAGAGACAGAGAGACACAGAGAGACAGAGACACAGAGAGACAGAGAGACACAGACACAGAGACACAGAGAGACACAGAGAGACAGAGAGACACAGACACAGAGACACAGAGACACAGAGAGACACAGAGAGACAGAGACAAAGAGAGACACACAGAGACAGAGACAAAGAGAGACACAGAGAGACAACTGCTGCAGGCCAGAGAGGGGGTGAGACACTGAGACACAGAGACACAGAGACACAGAGAGACACAGAGAGACACAGACACAGAGAGACACAGAGAGACAGAGACACAGAGAGACACAGAGAGACACAGAGAGACACAGAGAGACAGAGACACAGGGAGACACAGAGAGACAACTGCTGCAGGCCAGAGAGGGGGTGAGACACTGAGACACAGAGACACACAGAGAGAGACAGAGAGAGACAGAGAGACGTCCACAGTTTTGGATCTGCATGTCTCAGGAGAAGAAAATGACGTTGACGTTGTCGTTGACGTTGATGAAGACGATGTTGATGAAGACGTTGATGTTGACGTTGATGTTGACGATGATGTTGACGTTGATGTTGATGAAGACGATGATGTTGATGAAGACGATGTTGATGAAGACGTTGATGTTGATGATGATCTTTCAGGCAGAGAAGATCAAAAAGAAGAGGACCTCTCTGTTTGGGACGTTTCACGTGGCTCACAGCTCCTCATTGGATGACGTCGACCACAAGATCCTGTCGGCTAAGTGAGTGACCTTTGAACCAGAACACATCATCATCATCATAGGCAGAAATCTGTTTTAATGTCTGCATTCTATTTAAAGCTTTTAATCTGAAAGGTACCAGGTGAACATTGGTGAGTAGACGTGTCATGTGACCCCCCCCCCCCCCCCCCCCCCCCCCCCTGGCCGTCAGACAGGCCCTGGCCGAGGTGACGGCTGCTCTGAGGGAGAAGCTCCACCGCTGGCAGCAGATCGAGTCTCTGACAGGTCTCGGTCTGGTTAATAATCCAGGTCTGGGAGCACTGGCTGTCGCCCTCAACCTGGACCCGTCTGTCCTCGGCCTGCGACCTCCAACCCCTCAGCACCTCCTCCTCTCCGATGACCTTGATGACATGGACGAGGACATCCTGTCTCCTGGGACGCTGCAGTGTGAGTTACAGGGAGTCCATCACTCCTGCAACAAACATCAGTTCATATCAGTTCATATCAGTTCATCACCCTGTCACATCTGTCACATCTGTCACATCTGTGTGTGTGTGCGTGTGTGTGTGTGTGTGTGTGTGTGTGTGCGTGTGTGTGTAAATCAATATTTATCCATTCTCAGTGTTTCAGCATGAATTAGAATCTGCATTCATTTAACCAAGTCAACTCAGGCTTTATTTCTAACATCAAACATCAGCTGAGCCTCAGACAGGAAGTGACACAACAAACAAACGTTGACCACAGCTGAGGGGAAAAGTTGTGATCAACGAGCCGGAGGCCGTTTGTGCGATTCATCCTGATGTTGTGTGTCTGAATGAACAGTGTGTGTCTTTGTGGTGATGAAGGACAGACACACTCTCACCTCTCAGCGTTTTCTTTTCAATCTTCACCTGACCTCATGACCTTTCTACTCACCTGTAGTCTCCACCCCCTCCTCTCATTGGTTCTCTTTTCTTGGACTCTCTATCTTGATTGGCTCCCTGCAGATGCAGCGTGGCAGATGGACCGGCGAGTGAGTGACCTCTGGCCCCTGAGTGGCATCGCAGACACCCAATCGCCATGGAAACACTCTGGTTGGGCCCTCCCTCCTTTAGCCTACCTGTCTCTGATTGGTTCATACCTCCTCCCTCTGTCCGGGTTCCTGCTGGTGCTGACGTTTAAAGATGTGATGTCATCATGGCTGCGTTTAGGTGCAGCTTATCCAGGTTATTTCAAACTAACAGAAAATATTCAAATATTCATCATCAATGAAAACATTTTAGAAGATTAGAGATGTTAATGATCTCATCTTACAACGTCCAAGAACTGAAACCACTGTCTTCATTCCTTCATTTATTATTTGATTTGATTTAGTTGTGATATCTGATGTTAAAATGTTATTGTAGCCTTTTTAATGGATACTGGACGTTGGTCACGACTTTAATTCTTATTTTGAACCTGATAAGTTCTGAAGTTGATTTGAACCAGGAAAAGTCTCAGTATGTAAACATGCGAATGACAGTGGGAACCCATTCAGAGGTAAGAACCAACCACAGGCGGCGCTCATCTGAAAAGTCAAAGGTCAAATGAACATCTGTGTCTTCTTCTTTGAAGTTTCACAAACTCTGTTTGGAGGAAAGGAAAAAGATGAGAATTAAAAAGAAAGTTGATGGTAAATAATGAAAACGAGGACAGATGTTCATGTGACTGGGCAGCCCCCCCCCTCCTCTCCCCCCCTCCTCTCCCCCCCCCGCTCCTCTGTGACCTGCACACATTCCTGATCTCCTCACTAACGTCCTCCCAGCTCCAACTAAATGTTCCATCACGTTTGCTTCAGTCACAGCGTCAGACAGCTGTTCACTCACCTGGTTTATGACCCAGCTGTTCACCCAGCTGTTCACCCAGCTGTTCACTCACCTGGTTTATGACCCAGCTGTTCACCCAGCTGTTCACCCAGCTGTTCACCCAGCTGTTCACTCACCTGGTTTATGACCCAGCTGTTCAGTCACAGCGTCAGACAGCTGTTCACTCACCTGGTTTATGACACAGCTGTTCACCCAGCTGTTCACTCACCTGGTTTATGACACAGCTGTTCACCCAGCTGTTCACTCACCTGGTTTATGACACAGCGTCAGACAGCTGTTCACTCACCTGGTTTATGACACAGCGTCAGACAGCTGTTCACCCAGCTGTTCACTCACCTGGTTTATGACACAGCGTCAGACAGCTGTTCACTCACCTGGTTTATGACACAGCTGTTCACCCAGCTGTTCACTCACCTGGTTTATGACACAGCGTCAGACAGCTGTTCACCCAGCTGTTCACCCAGCTGTTTACTCACCTGGTTTATGACACAGCTGTTCACCCAGCTGTTCACTCACCTGGTTTATGACACAGCTGTTCACCCAGCTGTTCACCCAGCTGTTCACTCACCTGGTTTATGACCCAGCTGTTCACCCAGCTGTTCACCCAGCTGTTCACTCACCTGGTTTATGAAGCAGCTGTTCACTCAGCTGTTCACTCACCTGGTTTATGACACAGCTGTTCACCCAGCTGTTCACCCAGCTGTTCACTCACCTGGTTTATGAAGCAGCTGTTCACTCACCTGGTTGATAGGCGGAGTGAGAAGAAGCTGCAGGTTCAGTTCCGTCTGTCAGAGAAAATCATGGTGAACAAACGATGATGAACTTCTGACCCCTTGTTTTTTTCAGTCTCTGTCTCCAGTCCCAGTCTGACGCCCCTGCGACAGTGGACCGGAGACCCCTCTGCCATGTACAGCTCTCAGAGGTTGGTTGATGGGCGGGGCTCACCTCTACATGAGGGGCGTGGTCTCGTCACCTTGGCCTGCCCTCTTGCTGGCCACGCCCGGCAGAATCGCAGCCACTCCATTGGCCAGCTGGAGTTCTGCACTGTGCCCTGTCCCTCTCTCTCCTCCTCCGTGTCTCACCCCTCCATCACCCCCACCCCCGCCCCCGCCCCCACCCCTCACCTCCCCGTCCTCTCCGTCTCTCCTCCTCTCATTAGCTCCTCCTCCTGTGCTGAAGCCAGCGCTCATGCTTCTGCTCTGCTTCTCCAGTCTTCTTATTTCCATTCTCTGGAGGTGATGTCCAGCCTCCCCCATGCAGGGGGCGCTGTGACGAGCCGGACACAGCGCTGTCGCTCCGGCAGCTTCGGGTATCTTCTCTCTGTACGACTGCTTCCAAAAAGACAGAAAAAAAAAAGACTAATGATCAAATTAGTGGGCAGCAAACCTGAACCTTCACATTTGATGAAAACATTGAAAACATTTGGGTTTGATGAAGATTTATGGTTGAGTATTTAAACATTAGCTGATGAATGAAATGTTAATGAAGAGCGAGGGTTAGGAGTCTGTGAGATTGTGAGATTATTCAAGGCCCAGGGTTTCTGAGTGTTAATGAGCATTTATTTATTTATATTCACACAGAACTGAGAGTGAGATGGTGCAGTTTTCCTCTTTTTCACTTATACTAAATACTATATACTATGTAATATATAATATATACTATATACTATGTAATATATAATATATACTATATAATATATAATATATAATATATAATATATACTATGTGATATATAATAAGACTGTCACACTGCTCTTCATCAGTCTGTTGACTGTTTTCACTCTCCTGATATTTCTTATCTTATGATCAGGACATGATATGTGTTGTGTTGTGTTGTGTTGTGTTGTGTTGTGTTGTGTTGTGTTGTGTTGTTATTGTGTGATACTTTAAAGTAGCGCAGCTCCTGACGACTGTTTTCTGTTCAGATTTCTTCACACTCTGTACTTCTTCTACCCTCAATCCAACTCTCCTCCTCAACAAACCAAAACTACATCTGAATAAAAAAAAAAAAAAAAAACATAGCACTGTCTGTGGTGGTTCTGGGGGGCCAGCAGGGGCCAGCAGGGGCCAGTGCCCCCCAAAAGTGAGCCTGGACCCCCCTGAGGCATCTGTGTGTGTGTGTGTATAATTTTTTTTTATATACCTGTGTCTGTTTGAACCATTCACTTTGGTTACAATGGTTAATCACTATTTTTATAAAAAATAAAACTATTTTTTATAAAACTATCCCCCCCGAAAAAAAAATTGGTCTAGAATCGCCACTGTGCACTGTAGGCAGACTGTATGTGCACTGCTAATATGCAATGCAGTTTGTAAGTGCTTCCCATGAAATGACAACACAGAATGGTTTTTGACAATGCCCTCTAGTGAGACACATAATCGTTTTCTGATCTGACGCCCCCATCAGTAGGGCAACGTCATATATCAGTGTCTCGAAACCCATTCACAGTTGAAAGGTCAGTGTCGGCAGATCAATTTGGTTGTTTAGACTGAAATTTTGATGTAGTTACACAGTCTATACAGTGAGATAACCCTACCCCTGTAAGAATCAGTTGTAAGGTATGGTTAACAGGGGTTTCATCGTGACTCATGCTCTGCCAAAGTGTGGTTTCCCATTTCGACTGTTTTTGGGGGGCTATATATTTTTAATGTTTTCAAAGCCAATTTGCTTGAATTTGACTTATTTGATGTTCCTGACTATTTCTTATCTAAGTGGTTTGCCCTGTAAATACGTACAGACTTCACACGGGAACTAGTTGGTGAACGCTCTCTCTGTCTCTCAGCACGCCTGCCGGCTCTCCAGCACCTCCACAGCACAGCTACGCTACGCTACTCTGCCTTGTGTTTACTTATGCGTATGTGTTTATCAACCCCTACGGTGTGTCAAGAGGGACAAAAGGCAATTCACCATAATAAACTCTTATTTTAGCGTGGTATTATAGCGACATCTAGCGGCACAACTTATTCTCTACATACGAATACATACATATGAATGTATGTTCTGACTAACGTCGAAATTCGGTTATGACACATTCTCAGGAACGGATCTCCGTCGTAACACGAGGACCCCCTGTACTGACATTTCTGTGCTAAGTGATTCTATCAGTGTAGCATTGTTTGTGGAGAATTTGATTTATTGGGTTTGAGGTTGGTGCCAGTTCTGGTCACTTAGAGTCTATAGGCCTACAGGGAGGAGGGCTGATGCATTATGGGTTAATCCCTTCAGAAATACCTACAGAGCATCAATTTTATAAGGGATGGGCAGTCAGGTTTTGATGTTTGATTTGTCAGCTTACAGGAGGAGGGACATGTTGATCCATATCCTGTCCCGCATGCTGCTACTTTGATAGAGATCCCTCACCTTAAGGTCAGCCCTCCCACACGGCCTGGGAAAAGGCAGAGCAAACCCCGGGGG
The DNA here is from genome assembly GCA_016785345.1 of Trinectes maculatus. Lineage (NCBI taxonomy): Eukaryota > Metazoa > Chordata > Actinopteri > Pleuronectiformes > Achiridae > Trinectes > Trinectes maculatus. The sequence continues at coordinate 12,129 of JAFBJQ010002780.1, forward strand.
GTGAAGTTCTGCCTGCTTCCTACAGGCTTTGCAGTTCTATCAGGACGGATCTCTCCCTGGTTTTGACCTTTTCTGGACCTTTTGTTCCACTTTTTTTGTGAATAAATCACCAACCTTCATTCAGTCTGCCTCTGGCTACTGCGCTCGGGTCCAATACCTTGCATCCATCTTACTGAGTAAGGTAATTACATTAAGTTTGCAGTTAAGGATAAGAGAGAATTGTAGTCATGTCTAAAAAAAACACTCAAGAAATTTGGTTAGAGACAGAAACAAGCATCATCCTTCTCAGTTAAACTCTGATGTCTTTGATCCACACATCCAATATAACCCTCCTCTGCTGACTTTGTCACAGTTGTGACTGTTGTACCATGTGGATGCATCATAGCTAGTGTTCCACTTTCTTTTGATACCATCACTCAATGCTAAAGCCATTTTTCCCACCCTCCTGTTCTATTTGCACTTATCAGGCGGGAACGTGAGTCACAGCCTCATTTTTCACAAGTAAATTGTGGTTGCACGTTTAGCTGCTTAAACAACACTCTCATGACTCAATCGAATCCAGCTCAGTGTCATCCAACTAACTACAAGGGATATCCTAGAAAGGCAGCAAATGTTTGTAGAACAGCTCAAGTCATCCCACGATGCATTGAACACTGGTGATGCAGATAAACGTGCAGACTCCACTCTGTGCAATGGCTCAAAGCACGTCATGATGACGAATAGGACAAGATGAACAAAATCCTTTATAGGACAAATCATCTCTTTGTTTCTGTCCGTGCCTCCTTCGCAGTCTACTGGCTCTCTGAAGGCTATAACGTCACAGACCAACATACAGCACAGTCATTTACCAGTCACACCTACTTAGAGCTTTGATTACTTCCATTCTTTCTTTTTTCTCAGTTCATCCTGGTGCTTGCTCTGTTTGTACACCCACAGCAACAGATGTAAAAGAAAATTACAGACAATCCAATATTTCTTTTTTCACTTTCCATGTAAAACTAATTTAAGCATAGAATAAAGCTTAAAAAACACAATGATTGTAACACAATCACAGCAACATTCCCTGTGTCAAAACACAACATGGGAAAAGTACAATGTCCCACTTATGACGCAGTACATGGAAAGTTTACCTTTATTGTTCATATCCTGAAGATGTTTGTGTCAAATGAGGTGTTTAGAAACTGCTATGACAAAGTCGTACAGTGTCCCTCAAAGTCTGCCACATGGCTGTATCTCCAGAGGCTTTGGGTGTAAAGAGGTTCATGCATTTCAGCATCCTTTATGAATAATGGTGAGAAGGACATAAAAGATTTGCAAGCTTTATGCTTACGCACTCCTCTTTTTCCCATTACATGTGCCAGATGGTTCCCATATCAACTGGAGACTGCACCAACGAAAACAAAAATAGCATCTGGTATGTGGACTAAAACGCTAAAAAGCCCCAGATTAAATTCTCTGGAATATTTTATAGATACGGAGGCATTGCCATTCCCATTTGGGACCATTTCATTCACTGCAAGGAAGAGAGTCCCAGAGCTAAGCCAGGGCAGCAGCTGTGGACTGTTCTCTATCGGAGATGGGGAAGTTAACTATATGAACATTGTCTCAAGAATAAATGAATCCTCATGCTTTAGGTTAAGCTATTTTAAATTTGAACATACTAGTAATGGAGACGACTGACCTTTGCCTCATGGTAATGAGGTCATTTCTGCCCCTGAACCTGGAGAAAGTAAAACATTCACTGGTCCTAAACAGTTCTGATGTTATTTATTGCTGTGCATGCACACACTACTGTCATGGCCGACATTATGTGTCCATTCCAATACAGTATAAAAAGGTTTATGCTTTGTACAGTATTTATAGTTGAAGAAGAGAAAAGTCTGAGAGGATGCAAATTAATTGTTTGGTTTTGATGACATGGCAACGTTCTACAACATGCATAAACAAACAACAAGTCACACTTCCACACTTTTAGAGTTTCCATCTAACCTAACCCTTATATGTATATGTATGCATGGGTTTGGTTGGTGGGAGGAAGCTGGTGATTGAGCTGATATTTGAACAGGAAAAGTCATTGCTGTGCAGACCACTGCACTACTATATCGCCCCATCAGTCAGTGAGAAGTAAAGAAGCTGTTTGGATGAGGAATTAAACTTTCTCAAGAGACCCAGGCAATTCCCCCTGCCTTTATTCCCCCTGCCTTTATATGGCCACTGTAGCTACGTGCAGGCCTCTGTACTGTGTGCACAACTGCTATGAAAATGCAATTTGGCCCGAGCTCGATTTCCATTCACTCCCTCTGCCGCTGGCCTGTAGCTCCATCTCTGCTCATCAATCACATAAACCCCGACTTCTTATTTTCTAGCTACTGTTCACTACACGGTGGCGACTGGTTCTATAGGAGTTATTCAGGCAGACCAGAAACCCGCTCCACAGACAATAGCAAATAGTACGGGGTCGTCTGCGGGTCAGGTTATCAGAGTGGCGTTCACATCTACATCATCAAACAGTTATAATGCATAATAGATAATGCTGGTTACTGTTAACACTTCGTTAAGTACTTTTTACATTTACTGCAGACTAACCATATGTGTTCTGCACTAATGCAGACTGTAACATTTTGTAAAGTTTTTTATTGAATGTATACAGACAAAGTTATAGACACAGGCATACAGCATATTCCTCTGTGGAGGTGTTGGACTTTCAGCATTGTAATCTGAGTGTGGGATCAGCACACAGCGATGCCTTCCTGTGGCCAAGGGCATGATTCCCCCCAGGATAAAGAGGATGTGTCCCACCCTCACATTTAAAAAGCCTATTTTTGCCCACCCACTTTTACAGTTTCACTTTCATTCCCTCAATAAATCTCTGAACAGTGACTGTGTTGTTTTATTGCCCAGATGCCATAATAGAGATGAGGGAAGGACTGAGATGATGAAAAATGATCATATGCTGATCAAAGTGCATTCATCATCACTGAGGGCATGACAACAATTTAAGGCTCATAAGCTTTATGAGCTGCAGCAAATGCTTTTTTTCATGTGCCCTGGGTTTGACCTGAGGTTTCATCATCTTTTGATTTGGTGAAGCTTGTTTTCACGTTATGTCAATTGCCTCTCCTTTTTTCTTCCCACTAGAGAAGTTTTGATTTGTTTCGTATAATGGGATAAACTGGTGATGTGTGATGGTGCTAGTCAAATAAAAAGATTTCAAATTGAATATAAATCAGTGATATGAGACAAAGGAAACAGAACAACTCTATCAGTGAAAGTAAATGATTTCAAGATGTGTTAGTTTATTACGGCTACATCAGCTCGCACACGTCATCAGGATTAGTTTTGATACTGCCAGAGCCATAAATAGAGTATGAACAAATTATATCCTAATAATCTTCAGAAGGCAAACTGGGCTTTGTGAAAATGGAGAACTGTTAGAATGATAGATTTAAATGATTTATATTTGTTTGACTGATATACTACACTGTATATGTACTCACACTGTATCATATTGAATATACTCTAGAGATTCAATAAAATAAAAAATAAAAATAACATATTTTTCCCTCTGAAATGTTGCAGTATGAAGCAACAGTGAACCAAATCCTCATGTCAGCTATTAGAGCTACAGTGTTGTAGACTGTGATTAAATGTGGTCAGTATTCATCACCTCTGAGGAGAACATTTGTTGAACACAAGATTCTTTTTTTAACGTTTTAAACGATGACGTTGTCTTTCCCATGAATAACGGCAAACCCAACTGGGAAGCTTTCTCTCCGTCTGCCCTTCACTTTCAATTCTACGACCCACATTTTCATTAGAGTATCTCGACTGCGAGATAAATGACTGCTGCTGTTTAATAATCGCACCGATATTAAAACCCCCTCTCAAATTCATATTATATGACATTCCTATGTAAACCAATAGAGAAGAAATGTCATTTAAAAATCACATCCTGGTGGACAAAGTCATAAACCTGTGTTGTAATGGCTTCAGCTGCAACACGTTCATCTTCCCTGTCACTGGGCTTTGTAAGAGCTGTTACTCAGCCTGCAATATTACAACAAGCATCACTTGAGAAAAGAGAATTTTATCATGCAGCATGTTCATACTGCTCCTCCACAGTTAATCCCAGTTATTGTACTTGGATTCTTCATTTCAACTTTCCTGAACTCTTCGTTTTTAACACGGTGCCTTATGCTGAAACCTACTAGAGTTAATGTTTTCAGCCAAAACTGTTCGAGACCATATTTTGTCATTGTGTCGAGCTCCAGACTCCACTTTACCATAGTGCACTGTAATTGCAAAGAAGGCTGTCCCTGCAGTGGCTATAGAAGGCTGCTGCTGGGAGGGAGTCAATATTTGGACCAAGAGATCATCGCTGTGATGAATTTTAGGCGCCATGGAAGGAATCGATATTTAGAAATGATTCCCTGCATGTTTTCTTAGAACCGCTCGACTTGAGTGTGTTCCTGGTAAACGCAGCATGACAGCTTGACAGCCTGACGGCATACGTTGACATAAGTAGTGTGCGTGTGTATGTGTGCTTAGGCCATTAGAAAAGACAGGAAATATATGACTTGTGAGCATATAATATATATGTTGCATCTGATTAATGAATGTATACACAATTTCAACCTATTGGTAGAGCCCGCTATACTGAAAATATTAGAATATACCTGTACTTTAAGTGTGTGTGTTGTGTGTTGTCATTATTATTACATTACTATTGACATGAGAAAACTGTAAAGAAAGAATTCCCTTGTTGTCGGTCAGATCCTTAAAGGTTTACCATGTGTAGGAGGGAGTGAGTGATGCTGAAGAGAGAGAGGTGGTGAGATGTCAGACACTGAGTGCACCTGATGAGATGCCGCCAGATGCAACAATCATGACAAACAGCAGCGAAGAGCCTCGATGAGACGGACCCTGACACCGCTCAGGCAACTGATCAAAACAGATCTGTCTCACATTCTGACAATCACATTACATGAATCACACATCCAGCCAATCAAGACAGATAACACCAGCCCTCAATCAATGTAATGATGTTTGGAACCCAGCAAGATTGATGATGCCATTTATTTTCAGGTAATTGCTCGCAGATCTTCTAAAACACAATGGGACCCTCGATGTACATAGCGATGTATGTTTTCCTGAAATCTACCCAGTGTGATGTTATTGCAGAAATATATAAATGTGCTGTATTACATTGTTCGTGATTTGTGATGTTCGACCTAAAGCATTGTCATTTACTGATGGAACTGGAACAAAGCAGTTGTTTCTCCTTCTCTTGATGACAAGACGAAGCTAAATCCATCAACCATTTTGATCCACACCCTGCTCTGACCCACTCTGAATGCTGCGTCTCTGGACGACAGTGAATGAAAGAGAACAAAGATTTTGTCTGATCATTTCAGAGGAACTAAACGTACCCTTAACGGCCCGTCTGTTGCCTTTAATTACACTCATCATCACCGACCAAAATAATCGCTCCGTGCTGTAATGGATGATGAGACGTGAATCCTGTCTGGACTGTCAATCACCACCCTGCCCAAACCGCTGCCCTGCTCAGTTTTTATTAGGCCTTGTGTCTTTAAACATAAACAAAGCATATTGAGTAAGAACAGTGAAAGTGACGAACTTCTGCTTCTGAATAACATCAGTTAGTGGTGTTGTTTTTACTTTTATGTCTTATATGCGTCATGCTTACACCCAGAGCATGCTGGGATATATTACAGTCCACTGCAACCCTCAAGGTGAAACAGATTGAAGAACTCACAGGTTTTGCATAGTCATCTGCCAGTCCCCCCTCAGTCCCCCTTCAATCCCGCCTCAGCAAATGCTCACTAATCCTTCTAGATGCCACTTCACCCCTCTAAAGCCTCATTTATCCAGAACCTACCGACATCTAAATTTAACGCTCCACCTAACAGGAGTACAGCGTGCTCCATCACAGTCCACAAACAAAAGGCGATTAAATAACGCTTTAAAAAAATCTATCCAGCTATCATCTATACATAAAATACAATATATAAAGCACAGTCTTCAGTTGGTCTAACTGCCTCATAGCAGTGATAGGACGATTCTGTACTTAACCAAGTTTCAGTCATTATTTCTTTTCAAAGCCTGTCTACGTTACCCATAATGCATCTGGGGGTCTTAGTTAGTACGTAAATAGTTTAAGGCATATTATCAGTATATCAGTAGATGGGTTGATAAACACCCTGGGAGCTACATCAGGCTTTAAACATTTCCCATCAGCCAATAGTGGTGGTCGCCTTTCATGATCAGAACACGTTATTACATGTTTTACATTAACATGTTTGATGTTTTAATGATTTTTTTTGTTTGTTTTGGCAGCTTCTAGGTGACAGGCCTGAACCCAATCGGAAATACATCAGCAACTTTGGACAAATAGGACAACAAGCAGATTAACCACTTGTATCAATAAAGGACAGAGGATTAATCCAGACAGTGATCTGTCTGTGTGTGTACGTGTGTGTGTGTGTGTGTGTAGGTGTGTGTCACAGGAGTTACATTGTTAAACACAGGCCTTTACGCAACAGGGGACTGTCCCTGAGCTCCCACAAAAGTACAAGGGCACACAGACAGTGTAAACAACACACTGCAGATGCAAACTTTGCAGTTTCCTTTGGGACGGTTAAGGCTATTGTGTGGACGACAGCCCAGCTGTTTGGACTCAGCTCTTTGGCTCAGTCCTCTGGTTTATTCTCACTGGTTGGGTCTCGATCTCTCTCTCTCTCTCTCTCTGTGAGGCAAACCGATTATCTCGCTCATTCTCTCATGCACCAGCAAAAGGTTTGCGTTAGTTGGTGTCTTTTTCGAGTGACCAACAAAGTATGAAACATCAGGGCAACAATGGGGTTTATTATCTCTTCAGCTGCATTGAATGTTGTCTCAGCTCAGCTCTTTTCACTCTCCAGAGCTGAAAGGGCTCCTCAACAAAAGGTGCCGCCGCGTGTCAGCGAGAACAGTTCTGTAAACCTGGAATAAAACCTGCACCAAGTCGACACAGAGGATCATCACTGCTTTTCTCTGCTTCTCTGATGACAGCGCACAGATTTGATTTCTCACAACAGACAAGTGAATATTAAACAGTGGTTTGTGTCACGTATGAACATAATTTCATGTCACTGGTTGTAAAATTATACATTTTTTCCTGGTAATGTGTGTTACACTAGACAATATTATACACTGACCAAGTCCAAATGTTCTTCTTTACATGACAGTCAATATTTGAAAACTGCTGCTCCAGGAGACGAACATGGGGTAATATAAAATATGAACTAAATAATATATGTAATGAGTTTGCATATAAAAAAAACTCAAATAGACACTAGATAAAAACCCAATTGAACAGAAAGAGACATCAGTCACTATTCTTTGGAAGGAATAATCCTTTCCTCTGTCACTGAGACCTGTATTTGCATTTGACTGTTTGCAGTGTGAAGCCTTGTCAGTTTGCTCTATCTCTCCTACCTGATGTTCCCAGTATTAACGTACATGTGCGTGTCTGTGTGTACTTATATCTTTGTAAGTACCATTTTGATGATAGACTTACATACAGAGTGAGAACACTGTGTGTGTGAGCTAAGGATAATGATACCATTTTAGTCTGTTCCTCAGTACAGTATGTGTGTGATGTGAATGACATTGCCAGCATCAGCAGTGCCAGTGTTTACATAGATGGGGGATTAACAGATTAATGTGAATAACATAAATGAGGGAAAACATTTACCGTGTGATTGAACATCCATATCAAACACTGCTGATTATTTGATATTTAGTGAGCAAGTGGCACACACTGACAACACTGCATTTGCATCCATCTCTAATTCGAGTCAACTGTTTAACACCACACTAATGTAAATACAGGGGGTCCTCGAGTTACAACGGTCGCAAATTACGTTGTTTTCGTGGTTACGACACATCTCCTGTGAACTTCCTTGTTTCGGCTTAAGCGGTCTGCCCCGTAAATACGTACAGATGTGTACGGGAACTAGTTGGTGAGCGCTCTCTCTGTCTCTCAGCGCGCCTGCCGGCTCTCCAGCACCTCCACAGCACAGCTGCCTTGTGTTTACTTATGTGAAATGGACGGCTGGCGGGGGGTGCAGCGGCAGCCGGTAAGGAGATGCACACAGACACAGATGCGTTCGGGATCGTGGCAATACCGTAGGTTTATTCACAACACAGGGTCTACACAGTTGATATCAGAAATCTAAAGGAAATGCTTATTACACACGCGATATCAACCCCTACAGTGACAAAAGGCAATTCACCATAGTAAACTCTTATTTTAGGGTAGTGTTATAGCGACATCTAGTGGCACAACTTAGTATCTACCTTACATATGAATGTATGTTC
>JAFBJQ010002780.1:29709-74709 GCA_016785345.1 Trinectes maculatus
TACAGGGGGTCCTCGAGTTACGACGGAGATCCGTTCCTGAGAATGTGTCGTAACCGAATTTCGACGTTAGTCGGAACATACATTCGCTATGGTGAATTGCCTTTTGTCACTTTAGGGGTTGACATCGCGAGTGTAATGAGCATTTCCTTTAGATTTCTGATATCAACCGTGTAGACCCTGTGTTGTGAATAAACCTACGGTATCGCCACGATCCCGAACCCCCCCCCGCCAGCCGTCCATTTCACATAAGTAAATACAAGGCAGAGTAGCCTAGCTGTGCTGTGGAGGTGTTGGAGAGCAGGCGCGCTGAGAGACAGAGAGAGCGCTCACCAACTAGTTCCCGTGCAAAGTCTGTACATATTTACGGGGCAAACCGCTTAAGCCGAAACAAGGAAGTTCACGGGAAATGTGTTGTAACCACGAAAACAACATATCTCGCGACCGTCGTAACACGAGGACCCCCTGTAGTCACAACACAAACAGGGCCCTTGTCACACAGATTATGTAACAGACAGAAAACCTTGACAATAGGTTCATGACATTATTTTACATAGAGTTAACTGTAGACTGGCTAACATTCCAACATTACTCCAACCTCCCCACAGTCTCCTGTATTCAGTACTACTTATGTGTTTTTACACGCAACGAGGAGAGTGGGTCAGTCGCTGGAGATATGACCAGTATCAAACACAGACACTGAGCTGAGACCATAAGAAGGTTTATAAGCAGGCCTCTGCTGTCCAATGACTGTGAAACGACGCTGAAATGAAATCAGCCCCAGATCACAGCTCTCTTATATCAGGTGAGAAAGAAAGCTTCCACTGAAGTCACCACACCTGTTGATCCTATTAGAGCACTCCGGTTGTTGTTATGGTGTTACATGAATTAGCAAATTCATTTTCCCCTTTCCCATTCTTTAATTTATGACCACTGTGCGCTACAAAAATGTAATGTCTAAACATCTGAAGGCTGCAGTTATGAGCAATTCTTAACACACACGGTACCACAAACATTTGACACGCTCTCTTTGTGTGAAAGAAGATGGAGGCTCACGAGGTGCCGGAGTGCTGCTGTTTATTCTCTCTTTCGAGATGAAAACCTGCTGTGGGTTGATTGCGCAACAAATGCTGCTTCAGCCGCCGCTCATTGTAAATAAAACCCTTAGCGTGTCTTGCAACTACATCCTCTAAAGTGTGTACCAGAGTTTCCTCAAACTGTTCTTCTGAGGTTGCAAATACAATGTACCTACACACCATCTGGCTGCCAGCATGATACAAATTGAAGCTGTTCCGTCAAATGCAGAACAACAGTGACGTTGTCGTCCTGACAGAAGCTCCACGATGCCTGTGATCAATATACTTATTAACATCTCTCCATTTCCTACAAGGGAAGTAGCAGACAGTGACTGGGAATTACAGCTTATGAATGTCAGTGTATGTATGATTCAACAACTGGCATTAATAACTACGAGACACACAAACAGATTCGACAACAGGGAAGGTAAACTCTAATTAATATCTCATCACGTCTACTGATACACATCTGTCTTTGGTTGGTTGTCTGATAGTCTTTACACTCTCCAACTTCCCCTGCCACCTTATTATCACTAACTCACTGCTCAGACTTCTCTCCATGTCTCTGGCCCACAGTACCAATAATGACAGATGGCAGAATGATAAAACAGGAGTTACAAAGGTCGCACATCCTTCTGTTTTCTCTTTGAACGTGTGCAATCCCGCAGCAGTTTGCATCTTAATTGACTCACACGCGTATCTCAATGCACACATGCAACACTCATTTCCATTCTTTCGCGTCACTTGAAAGCAGGTTCAGCAGCCAGTGTTTGCAGATTAAAGAGAGAAGGGTGGAAGAAGGCCAGAGGAGGATCAGAGGTGTTCAGTGTGGGGGTGTGGAGTTCTAAACCTCCACATACTGCTCGTATGGATGTCTATACCCTCTTTATTCCTGTCTCTCTTCCTTTATCTCTATGAGTGATGTCAGACTTTACATGGCAGCAGTATGATTAGAGAAAATGTCAGAGATCTCAGTTCAGTGGCTGTATGGAGAAGTCTCCTGAACTATAACCACAACTTTGATCAGAGAGAAGAAATAAAACTGCTATGATTTACCTCACACTCCCCACTGGGCTTCTGTAGATAGCAGACGGTGCTCTCAGCTTTTGCAGTTTTTGTTGAGCTATAAAATATTCTCATACTGAAATGGGGCATTGTTTTTGTCTGACAGTGTACGTACACAAACTCAGTAATGCGAGTGCATCTTTGCCGTTTGACGACCGATTGCAGTTATTTAATTTAAGCGTTGTCTCAGTGCAACCGTTTTGAAGCAACATGGGTTGTTTTAGTTTTCCAAAGAAATGAAACTACACTTACAAGGCATTGTATTGTTTCCACTGCTTCTCAGTACACCCTGTCCTCCTATGAACATCAGTCAGATTGCTTGATCATGTTAAATCTAAATTGGGAATTCTCAGTCAGTGACAAAGATCAAGGGTTGATGAAGTTGATGGCCACTAATGTTAATTATTCTCACCTCAAGTTATTTATAGTTTTAAAAAGGTAATGAAAACATTAATGGAGACTGCATAGATTCAATAACTTTTGGACTTGTGATAACGTTCTTGCTGCATGTTGTGTTTAGGAAAGAGGAACAAGGGGACCAGCGTTGCTGTTACACTCGGGCATATGCCTCCGTCTTGTAGCTCACAAGTTTGACATCCTGCAGAAGCAAGTACTCAAAGAACCTGTGAACCACATAATTGCTGAGAAACAGACACATCCATCAGCGTGTAACAGATCAGAAACACGTTTCTCGAACCATCACACAGAAAAGATCAATGGACGTCACCCCTGCTGCCTGGCAGTGGTACATTCCCCATACGAAACAGTGGGATGAAGGTAGTTTATATTTTATTATTATAATTAATGACCAAGTGAACTGAGTGCAGCTGCCCTCCATTATTATAAAATGCAGATGCCTCCAAACTGTCGATAGCAAGCAGGAGAATGAAGTTGAGTTTCCAACTCCAAATGATGTGGATTAATTGCTCACAATCAAGACTTCCTCATTCTTCAACATCCCTCTGTTTACTGTTTGTTATCACAATTAATGAGCTGAGTGATGGAGACTATTAATCTCTAATAGGGAAATTATAAACATGGCTAACAGTGCATCCTCAGTCTGACATCACAAGACACAATCTAACGCTAACTCATGCATTTTTATTACTACGCCCCCTCATTAGATACAGGTACATCTGAGGAGCTGCTGTTGCAGAGTTATAACTGTCTTTTATGTGTATTTATCTTTTGTAATTGAGAAACCGGTTTATTCATATACAGCTTACAATGTATGGTCATAACAATATCAGTTTCTGATTGACATGCCTTAAACTGATTGCTGCTCATTCTAAACTTGATCTGGTTAATCAGTTTGACTATTTGGATGAAACTATTTGTTTCTTCCTTCTGCTGCTCTTTTCCTTCACTTTTCCCACTCCATCCTTCCTCCCTTCTCCCAATCAAAGTCATCTCATTTGGGCTCAACAAGAGAACACCCTTTTCACAAATGCACCCTCATTTACTCTCTGCATTCTGGTGTTCAGTGAAAAAAAAAACCCATGAGCACAGTGCACAGAAAAGGTACATGCACGGTCAAGTGTGAATGCACGCAAACACGCGTATACGTGCACATCTGGATATTTAAGTTATCGGAAATACTTCTCCAAAGAAATTCATCTGTGACAGGTTGTAATTATACATCAGTTGCCACGGCAACGTCAGCAGCTGCAGCGCCTCCAGACAAATAATTCAGTAAATAAAAACCAGTGGTGCTGAAAGCAGACAACCTGAAAGGGTCAAACTGTACGACTTAATAGCATCTAATGGCAAAGCTGCATGTTGCAACTAACTGAATGCCCCTCGTGTCAGTCTAACTTTAATCTGAAAGCATCATATGCCACAAAGATGTCACATCAGAGAAGTCATTGGTGACATGTATGAATTACTGCATGTGAGCCTGGATGAAGCGCAACACAATCGCAGCATCACAGATCCAAGCAAAAATCCTAGCAAAATGCGTACGTTTGATTGGCTGCACTGCAAAGAAATACACCAGCTGCTCTGTGTTTATTCGAGCTGTAGTATTAAAACACACCTGCTGCTAGAACTCGTTACCATGGACCTGAATCATAAACATTATACATATAAAATAACCACTGATAAAATACTACCTGCTACCTGTTAATATGTAAATTTTGCTTTCAAGTAGCCAGATTTTGAAAAGCAGCATGAAAACATGTGACAGATTTCAAGCAGCTGGTTATTAATGTATATCAAAGGTATTTGAACATATCAGACAAATTCAACTGTTTTTGTCCCCTCTACGTGGACTATATACGCACAGGAAGTATTTTAAAGCTGATTATTATTCTTAAAGAGAAAACTTTTTGGAGTTTTCTTTGACACATCATGACACAGTTATAAAATTGAATGAGCAGGACTTCAGCTCTGTCTGCTTTGCCCACTGTAACCATGAGTCAGGTAGACAGCAGAGGAAGACGTGTATAAGCAGGTCCAGTGCTAACCATGCAATTTGTCACAGATGACTGAGTAGATGGGTTAAACTTAATTAATATTTTAATGGGAAAAATTTACCTTTTGTATGCTCGACTTACAAGATAGATGAGCTCCACAAATTCACTCCACCAGGAGAATGTCTGAGAAAAAAATCTGCCATGGTGGTGAAACCTGATAAATAATAAGTCACATTTTGAGGTTTAGGGTATACTAATACCGTACTGATAATATACTGGTGATACCATTACGTTTCATATCTTTATTAGTTTTTGTTTTTTTTTCTTCTTTTTTTTCCTCCTGCTGCTATTTCATCTCTTCATATTTGGCTTTTCTTACTTTCCAGTAGCTTTTTCACCTCTTGTATTTCATTGGCCTTGTCTTTTCTCCTTCTTAGCCTTGTCTGAATCAGTCCCTTGAGATTCCCTTAAGACTTTAAGCCATAGACAGTTTCATACAGTGTCTGGTCCCCTAACCCTAATCTTTCCTCTATAGTGATCACATCATAAAATGGCGTTAGTAAGATATAAAACATTTCTACCACAGGCCTTATTCTGTGCAAATTAATATATATGTTCACAACACTGACATGCAGTCATATCTTCTGATTCATAAATACCTTCAAGTGTCCTTTCCTAGAAAGCAAACACACATTTATGGGTAAGTGAAGCGAACAAATTAATTCTAGGTTCTTTGCCAAAGTATTTCTGTTGCTGTATCTCTTAAATGGACCTTGATTCTATTTACCATAATATGAATGTAGATATTTACACCTTGAACAGACATTTGATGAAAGAGCACTTATACAACTTCACAAGCTCAACTTTGTGAAAGTCAAACAGAGACAGAGGGGAGGCATCGTGTGAGTCGTGACTGTGCTGGGTGACAGACCATCAACAATCAACAGACGACAGTTACAGCGTACCCATATAAAACGCAGATGATATCTGCGGCTGTCACAGCTGCATTCACTTCTTTTTATGTCCATTTTAGAAAACTTCTGATTCGTGGTGACTCAGGTAGCGCGAGTGTTGAAATAAATTGAAGTCTGAGCCGCAGCATTAAGTCATTTGTCATGGATGACTAAACGGGGTGGTCTTAATGAATATTTTAATTGATGCATTACCTTATTGAACTTTTGGCTTCTGACTTTTCTCCCGGCTGTCTCAAATGGTTTAAGCATCATTCCTTATTCATAGATTGGCCACCTGTGATGCTGACACTGGCTTATAAACAAATCGCAATGCCTAAATGGACGTACGTACACACACACACACACACACACATACACAAACAGAAGTAGTGATGCATAATTAGTGTAACCTCACACACACATGCACGCACACGTTTACTGCAAGCCATCCGAATCTGAATATCACTGTCAGATCTCTATTCATTTTTAATAAGTAAGGAAAATCTGTATGCGAGTTCACTGGGTATGTCTGACAGCAAGTCAAGCTCTTTTGAGACACACACAGACACACACACACACACACAGCATGTACACATAATCATATAGGATATGTTGCATGTGTGCAGACAAGCACATGCACATGATCATACAGAGAGAACTAATCTGTAATCAGAGGAGAATCTAGAATGTACAAAATTGCATTAGAAACTTGTCTTAGAGTCTGAGCACTGCCTCAGTAGCTAATGTTTCATATTTATGGCATCAGATGACAATGCATAAAAAAGGAGGTGGAGTTTGCCCTCCAAACTCTCCACTCGCAATGCAGATTAATTCCAATGAGACACTGTGCAGTTACAGGTGCAAAGTCACATCCATCACAAAACAGCAAAGGTCAAATAAGCATCATGGGATGTTCTAAATGCACCTTCCTTTAATCTTAATATTGTTCTAGCTGTCACAGTACAACAGCATCCTGCCACCACCAGGGTAAACAACGGCTTGAAGAACCACCTGTGACATCGCTGCAATGGGCCTTGACATAAGCAACAGTTTGAACTTGCTGAAAGTCACAAACATTAAAGTTTTAATTAATTACGCACATCATTCCAATCAAAGTCGGGTACATAAGCTGTGGCTAAAAAATGCTAACGCGAGCCAAATTATTTATTTCTGTGTTTTACAGATTCAGATAAACAAAACCAAAAAAAAGAAAGAAAACAAGAGCAACTCTCTAAACTTATGCACAAACCTGGACTTTCTTCCTCTAATGCAAGAACATAGAACAATCATTATTTTTGTGTAAGTAGTTGTCCTTGTTACCTACAGACACCATAGGACTCATTTACAGTATAGGACCACGTTATTTTTTTCCACTTGATAGCTGTGTCCCACATTAGGGGACAGTAAGCGTGATTTAGATGTCCCCTTTTGAAGGCTCTTCCAAATAAGTCCGACAAATGTGTTCCTCCATCCCTGAGCAACAAAGGATCCAATAGGTTGATTTTTACAGCGCAACTTATCCCAGACTTCACTGATTAGCTCAAATATTTACATTATATGATTAGGCAGACGTGTAGATTTCAGTTTGGTCTAAGTGACAGACGCTCCTCTGTAGGAGGTGGCTCCTGAAAAGGGACACAGTGTAATGGCACAAACACATACACATACACACATACTCCCTAAGCCACCCCGACGTCTGTTAGCGCTGTGGTATCTGCTACATTTCCATATTTGGACCAGTAAATAATATGACTGGAGGGCCAAGAGAAGGTTGGCTTATTATGTCGAGGCTCCTAAGTTTACCCTGACAGAGTTATGGCAACATAAACAGAGACAGGCATCCGCTTTTAGCTCTCTCTTTGTGAGGACACCCTCTACCATCACAACGAAACGCCTGAACCTATGCCCGTCCTCACTTCGCCAAAACGTCCTCACCTCAAACGTCTGAAACTCGACTCCATGTTCCTCTGCTTCCCCTCTGGCTATAACGCAGATGGGCACCAGTGGAATTTTATTACTGTTTGTGATTCAGAAGAGTCAGGAGCAAGCGGCAGTAAACAAATTAGACACTACAAAGTAGTAGAGTGTGTGTTTGTGCTTATTTCTGTTTATAAATGCAGACTGTGTGAGAGTGTCTCTACTGTGAGATTTGCATACATTTTCTGCTTAGTTTGTGTAAATAAATATATCTCTCACGCTCTCTCTCTCTGTGTGTGTGTGTGCTGTGCTGTGCTTTAAATGATGTGAGAACGAGATGTAAAGATATCACACTAATCAGAGATGACCTGGATTAAAGGGAAAGGAAATCCGTGATGAAAGTCAAGTCAGTCAAGGTGACTGCAGTGTCTTAGTGAGAGACGAGGGAAAGTGAAAAGATGCACCCGCTGCATATACTCCTGTGTATACAGCATGGACTGTATGGCAGGATGAAGAAGTGCACGTGCAGTGCATGTGAGTTTAGTGACCAAATCCTTCAGTGACTGTCATATTCAGGGTTTTGGGTATTTGGTTCTATGATGACTCCAACACTGATCATACTGTATGTGAGTAAATACACACTAAACTACAAGGTGAGCACAGGCCTTAAAGGGCCCAGAAGATGATGAAAAGAATACATTATCAACAGTTTAATGTTAATGATAATTGTTGCTTTATCTGTTGTTTTATCAGCGATTCTGATGACCGATGACTCACCCTGCATAAAGCAAATTAAGTACATTTTCTTCATTCTGCAGCTGCTTCACTGAAATAATAACAATCTGCACCAGTCTCTGAATGTCTTCTACAAATTGGTGCAAACAAATGAAACATCAACCTCCCCACAGGAAACAGTTTGTTTATTCAGAGAAATGACAACTCAAGAAAAGTCAGGTGAGTGACGACGGCGAAGGTGAGAAGCAAGGAAAAGGGATTAAAGCAGAAAACTTAATGATGTCCATGTACCTGCAGAAGTACATCAACAATATCCCCACATGGCAACTCCAGTATAATTACATGTTACAAGGATCAGCATCAGTAAACAGATGGTGAGTCTCTGCAGATGAGAGCAGGAGAATAGAGGAGATCTAGATTAGCATCGTTTGGAAAAGACAGAAAAACAAAATCAAGGCAATTAAACCAACGCGTTCTTAAACTCACTGTGATTTCACAGTTACAGATGACAGAGCAATGGTTTTCCATTGGAATAATGTGACTTTTATGGTGTCGTCAGTGCACATACCACACAGAAAGCCCATTTCCACCAAAGGTGCCTGGGTCAAGTTTAGAACATCCACCACAGAACTAAAATGAATCCATCAATTAATGAGCTATGAATGAGTGATGAAAATCACATCAAGGTTCTGCCATGCTATGTCATATAATCAGTAACAGCTGCACCTCTTCACCTCTTATGGTGGATCACTCAAGTCAGTTCAACACATGACCTTTGACACCATTGGCCATCATGAGCCAATAAACAGCAATGGAACGTCAAGTCACTGACAATTACGCCAACTAATAACAATCACCTCTGAACCTCTGCTCACGTTCTGCAGTAACACGAACACTGCGTCTGTCTGTTCGCTGCAGTTATGTTTCAGTCTTTGGCTTTGCCGCCTCATCAGTGTCACATCATTTGTCAGTTTGAGGATTACTTTAATCACAGCCATTCTGATTGTTATTCAGCTTGCCAGACAACTCAATTGAGAGAGCTGCTGTAGTTCCGCCTGTCAATCAATCAGACAAACATGCCCACAGCAGACGGCAGGGAAATCCTGACTGATTCTGATGCCTCCATCTCTGCCTCCTTGGATAAACTGAACACACGTGTGAATAACACTTTTCCACTCAACCAGAAAACAAGGTAAGATGTCAGCCAAGGACTTTTAAAGGGTAGAAATCCATTGCATACCTCATTGCATCCGATATTTATATGCTGGAAGTACACTTCGACATCTTGAGGTTTTAAGTTTTATGCACTAGTGAGTCAATTAGCTGGTTCTTTTGTGTGAACGTGTGCATCTACGAATGTGACGGACCTCAGAGACCATGCTTGAGAGACCAGCCACTGGCCTGAACTGTGGTCTCCTCCCCTTCCTCCTCTGCTCCTCTGATCCACAGACGCACGGAAAAATAAATGGAAGAAGTGCAGGAGGGAGAAATGGGGAGGGGGAGATCAAACACAAGGCAATCTAAAAAGAGAGGAAGAAATCCAATTAAGGACAGAAGAAGAAGGAAATGTATGCAATCAGATGATTTCTCTCACCAAAGGCAACTGTATAACAGGCTGTAAGACTCGTTGTTTATGCATCACAGGAAGGAACTAAAAGTCAGGGGGGAGAGAGAGAGAGCGAGAGAGAGAGAGAGAGAGAGAGAGAGGCTGCTACAGGAAGAGAGAGATGGGTCTGTGGATAATTGGCTTATAAAGTAAACAAATGTTATTTTGAGCTTGGATTCATAACACATATTGTTTTCCTCGCTGTAATTAATGTTTTCCTTCCTGTACATCAACCATAAACAGAAAGATTTACATTATTTTGTGAACTTGAAATGAGTATCATTGGGGAAAAATGAAATGAAAATGAATTAATTGACTGAACTATTACATTGGAAAAGGCTATAATGCAAATACTCAGCCATCCACAGTGACTGTTTGCAAAAAAGATGACAAGATTTTGTTTTTTTCAATTGGCTTTTAGATTATTGCAGAAAATATGCTCTGTGGTAAAAAAAAAAAGCATTTTCAGCTATTGTTTCTTCGAATTTTGTTTTTTACTTTTACAAATGAATCTACCGGTAAATAAAATCAGAGTAAAAAACCTGAGTATTCTACAGGAACCTTTGCTCTTCCAAAGTTTAAAACACAACGAGGTGATGAAGGCAGATCACTTTTCATGTTCAGCATGTGACTTTTAATGTCTAACAACTTTACTGGATAACAACTGTAAAGATCTGATGATTGGTGCTTTGTGTTGAATGGAAACTTGAGACAGTCTATTGATGCCATTATCAGTGTAATCATACTTGTCTTGTATGATAGTCGGATGCCTACTGTATATAGCACAACACATCCATGAATCAACATTAGAGTTAAATAAGAGCTCAGATTCACATAAACAATAAACAGCTTCAGCTATTAAAAGTGAGATGATGACGTGCGAGTAAATAAATGCCAGCTCACTCATTTCCTGTTCAACGTGAGAAAATAGCTGAAAGCAACCGTATGCTAATACGATGAGGGGAATGAAAAGTGAGGAAGGAAGGAAGGAAGGAAGGAAGGAAGGATGAGTCCCAGGAAGGGGGGAGCAGCACTGGCCCTCAGTGTCTATCAACTGTCTCTTACCCTTTCAGTGCCTCCACCCTGGAGACTTGCAGGGAGGCTGTGCAGTGTAGAGCGTAGTGCGAGAGCCATAACGCAAGACCTCATATATATTTCATCAAAATGAATCCTGTGACTGCTCGTCAGTGTGTTTACATTTGGATGTGTGGAGCGGCACTGCAGTTGGCAAGGTACTGTTACCTTTCATCACCCACACCACACCTTGCCACAATCAACTACAATCACGAAGAGCTTGTGACGGGGTCAAAGAAAAACCACTACGCTGAGATTAAGCTTTTTTTTTTAAATAATACAAATCTGAAGTTTTGTTCCACCAGAGTTGGGGTGAGAATCTGGGTCATTAGGGGCACAGGGAAGGTCAACTGTGCTATAATATGCAGCATCAGCAGTAATGGAATTGTGGCCATTGTGGTGAAGAAGTCATCAAAGCCCTCGATTCACCAGCTGTATACTGTGCATTCCTTCTGCCACCTGTGGCTTTAGCTCTGGGTAGTGATACCCTCTACAGTAACACAATTACACAGCTGTGCACTGACAGATTAGTTCTACTGCACAGCTGGAAGAGTTAAACAAAAGCAGCATAGTGATCAGTTTGGTGATTAGGAAACGAGAAGTAAAAGGAGAGTATGGGAAGGAATATGGTTTTGCACAGGACTCACAAGTCAGTTACACACATGAGCACGCATACATGTCGGGATGGTTACGTAAGTGTTCATGTAGAAAGTAAAAAGGGGCTGTGATCAAACTGGGGAGTTAATGAAGGTCGACAGCTCGGCCATCAGAGCAGAAGTACAGAGAGAGAGAGAGAGAGAGAGAGAGAGAGACGGGACTGTCAGGGCAGCATCACTGACAGGAGGCAGCGAGAATACATTAAAACACGCCTGTTAAGGGCTTTAATGACAGGCCTCAAATGATGAAACGGAAAAATAAAGCTGAACACTCGTGGCTGCGATGTGAGTGGAGATGATGAAAAGGTCTCTCCACATGGGAGGAGGTTGGCTGCAGCGTGCTGCACAGTCTGGTGGGGATAGAGGGGCTGAGCGCCAGTGGCAGATGTAACGCGATGAGAAGGGTCGGAATAAAAAGGGTTTGTGATTAGTGATGATTCGATGACATGATGAAATGATTTTAAAGTGTTTGGGAACGCGGTTTGTCTAAAGTCATCATTATAAAGTCATCATGGCGGCCCTGAGTGAGTGTCAGGAGTCTAATCAGAGGATGGAGTGATCTCAGTGGGGAAGCACATGAGAGTTGACAATCACCGCTACACAACACTGCTGTTGGAGTAAAGCATATGTTAGCTTCATGTCATTGTTGTGGCTGCATAAAAAAACTTTTTCTATGATATGCGTTTAAGATTTTGCATGTTTTAAAACAACTCCAAGTTATCAGGGGAAAAAGCTGAGCAAACGGTCCATTTAAGACACTGTGTTATTACCAGACAGTGGCAGATTGTTGACAGGCGGGATGGCTGAGGATTAAGCGTCTCATTTTATTTGGATAGGAGGAGACGACTTATAATTTGGCTGCTGGTTAAAAACCTCCTGAACGATGAGGAGTGCAGGAATCTAACCTGGAAGAAGCTGTTTTTGTTTTGATTGAGAGACCCCTGGAGGCAGAGAATTACATTACCTTGCTTTTAATGAATTACCAAAGTGATTACACTTCATTACAGACACAGCTGGACTCTTAATGTCATTTTGTCCTGTGCGTGTGTGCTCACACTGCAAGTGCATCTAAACTGGCCCATGCTCAGTAGAAGATGGATGTCTTTGGTAAATGTCATTGCAATCCATCTAATGTTAGTCTGGACCAAACAGGACACTGCCATCCTCTGATCCACATCACAGTTACTGTTAGTCTACCAATAACATCCTGTATGTATACTGCATATGATGTATTTTGAAGAAATAAAGCAAAATGATTGCATCACTCTTATTATTTCAATATTAATTGTGACAAGGGAAAATAATTTAGTGTTATCAGAATCAGAACCATTTATCATCTAAAATAATCCCCCCCCCCAAAAAAACAATACAATAAATAAATCTAAAAATAGTTTCATAGGTATAGAAAAGATGTACATTTAAAAACACAGCAGGGTGGTTAAAATATTTTGATGGCACAAAACAATGATAGCACAATGTGGGACTGGTGCACAGGTATGGGGGCATTACTGAACTTGAACCTCTGTAGGTGCTGCTGAGAATAAGAAAGCCACTCGCTGACAGGGACTTTCAGCTGAAATTCATAAAAAGAAACCACAGAGATGTTGCGGTGCTTTGTGTGATATTTCCTAAAGTCTCAGCTGGTATAAAGAATTCCAACAGATATCATACTTTGCACATTTCTTTTGTGATCCTTATACCTGCAATTGTGAATTGGAGATAACACAAGCTCCTGGTGATAGATGCCGTTAAGATGAAAAGAGGCAGAGTCGTAAAGGAACCTGCATAACTCGTACATGATGAATCGCTTTCGTTTTGATAAAACATGCAGGCTCAGGAACAGTAAGTGGATGACAGAGGGGGAAGGTGCAGAGGGATGAGGAATGTGTTTGAGGATCATATCAGATTATTGTTATCCTGGCTTTCCCGTTCTCTTCAGTGGCAGGAATTCTTTGAATTAAACAACAGGGGGAAAGTCTTTGGAGAGGGGGGTGGTGGGCTAAATCTCACAGGACCTTTTAAAGCCTAAAGCCTAAAGCCTCTGTGCAGGTAACAGAGACCTTGCCATGCTTCTCCCTCTCTCTCAAGATGTATACAGTAAGTATCCAATTAGCAATTAGCAATTTAGTTGATATGTTTATAAACTGTTTCTGTGTCCGAAATCACTCACTCGTTCCCTACTCCCTACATAGGGAAATAAATGTAGTGCACTATATAGTGAGCTCAACAGAAAAATCTTTCGGACACTACTCTCGGTGCCGGTAATTACGTCATCGCTGTCGCACAATTAAAACGTACCACATTATTGTCGTAATACAAAATACTTGTTTGTTTACCACTGCATTTTTATTAAATTAGAGGCTTTTGATTACTGTCCTGTACTTTTTATTTTCGTATTTTGTTATATTTTATAATATTTATGTATATTTCCCCCCCGTCCGTCTGCCATTTTCACTTCCGCGCAGCCCAGAGAATTTCTGGCAATGCATGATGGGATATCTTGCTCCGGTTAGTGACCATCGGATATTCACTACTTACCACTGTATTTTTATTAAATTAGAGGCTTTTGATTACTGTCCTGTACTTTTTATTTTCGTATTTTGTTATATTTTATAATATTTATGTATATTTCCCTCCCGTCCTTCCGCCATTTTCACTTCCGCGCAGCGCAGAGAATTTCTGGCAATGCATGATGGGATATCTTGCTCCGGTTAGTGACCATCGGATGTTCACTACATTTCGCGGTGAATTGTGGGATACATTGAGTGCACTATATAGTGGACATGCTATGATCCCTAAGCTTTCGGACACCACTACAAAATGGCGTGCTCACTATATAGTGCACTATATAGGGGTTAGGGGGCGATTTCGGACACAGCCATAATTTCTTGCTTTTGGCTCGACCATCCTGTCGAGCTTCCAGGAACTGTATCTCTCTGTGGGCCTGAGTTACGTTTCAGATACCAGCAAATGAAGTAGTGTTTTGTCCACACTACACATTACTGATGGTGTTTCATCTTTTCTGCTAGTCTGATTATGACAACACACGCACACATACACACACACACACACACACACACACACACACACACACACACACACACACACACACACACGCACACACACACACACACACACACACGGCTACTCGTGTATAATTGCACACATAATTTTAAAGGTGTTTGTTCACGAGCACAGACATAAATGACTTGCACACCTGTGGACACACAAAATAGTCACTGCTATTCTTTCCTAAATCACACACACACACACACACACACACGCACACACAGAGATACATACACACTTACAAAAGACGTGCACACATACACAGACACCATCCATTACAGACAGACAAGTGACAGCAGGCAGTGGTGGCAAACTGAGACAGGAATGACACGTTCTTTAATCACACACACACACACACACACACACACACACACACACACACACACACACAGGCATACACACTCTGATAAAAGGTGGAGTATGATGGGATATAGAGACGGAGGGAAGTCGACATATCGTGTCAACTTGGAGAAGGGATGAAGGGATAAAAAAAACACTTGAGAGGCAACAAATGAGAAGACAAAGGGAGCAAACAACAGAGGATGGGGGGATTCCCTGCAGGAAAAGAAAAGGGATGGGAGGATAAGTGGCAATGGCCATATAAGTCACCTCGCCCCGAATGCAATGTACCAGATGTTCAGCTGTTAGCCGTTATGAACCTGTCTGATCCGACTGTGTCCTCTGTCATCTGCTGTCTGTCTGACAGCAGCTCGCGCCGAAGTCGCCCCCCCCCCTCCCTTCACCAACACTTCAATAACCAGGAAGGAAGAAAGACCTCAGCCCACGTTAGGCCCACGACAGTTCATCCATTCATCCACGACTTCTCGTCACCCGCTGTTCTCCCCCTTCACTCCTCCTCTGGTCTGGAATAAGAAAACACGGCTCAACCTTTTCTCCCTCCCTGCTCATCCTCTCACTTTCCTCTGCTCTCTTCTGGCTCCACATCAGAGCAGGGAAACAGCAAACCTCTCCTCAGCTCCCACAGAAGTTGTTGTGTTCTAACTGCAGCTTTCCTCTGACACTCGGAAACCTGTGCTCCGTATTGATGCTGCTTCAAAAGTGTATTTTTTTTTTTTCCTTTTTGAGCAAACTTCCAAAACACCACAAACAGTGCTGAGCTATCAGGGCAAGCGAGGCAGGCGGCGCTTGATGTGTTCACCCTATCATCAGTTAGGTGATGGAGGCTGACATCTGATCTCACAGCAGCTGATGTTGTCTGTTTGCAGCCTATTTGTAATCACCTGCCCTCCTGTCTCCGGACGCTCACTTCACCACCACACTGTGTTTTTCCTCATTTCCATGGACTGTGTCTCATCGACTAAGTCTGGGTGGGAGTTTCCAATGGTGAACACAATACACAATGGTGCACATTGTAGCCGTAAAGCTTACACTGCAGTTAGCGGTGTTTTTAAGTGTATAGTGGACATTATGGTGAAAATCCTCACAACCCAGACTGGAGTGTGTGCTGCTGTTGGTGTCGTCTGTCACATCCCGGGAAGCTGTAGCCTTTGGTCCTGTCATCAGGTGTCAATGTGAAGTTCAGCAGCCTGTTCTCACCTCCACTGCTCTTGCCTCACCCCCTCACCTCCACCTGCACTCGAACCATCATTCCTGACCTCAGCCCCATGTTACATTTCCTGTCTACCTCCACCCAGGCAGCCCTCCAATCCCCCCCCCCCCCCGCCCTGCCCCGCTGTTAAAGTCATGCACACACGCAGACACACAAAAACACACTTTGTATAGTTGCAAGGACACAATGCAAGTATTTAACACTGATGTTGGAAGTACTGGCCGGACTATCCTCATAAAGATGGTTCTGAACCAACATATGTCCCAATAACATAGACAGCTATGCTCATACACACATGGACATACACACAGGGCAGTGGGTTTTCAACACTGTACCTTTCATAACAGCACACTGATGATTCATGTGTACACACGTCTGTTCACAGCAGGACACCACTCTATACCCCACTGGTCTCAAAGAATCCACATATAGCACATACTGTACCTACACCAGTACACAGTGCTCACAGCAGTTGGCCACTTTAATTTCAGATCCCCAGTGTGCACACACACGCACACACACACGCACGCACACATGCACACACTGAATTGATGCTTTCAAAGATAGAAGAGCTTGATTTATTAATGCATTTGCCGAATAAATTATGCAAACCTGGATTCCATATGTGGATAAATCTCTCACAGCGTTCCCGTTACAGCTCCGTAACAGTCAGACATCGAAAATAACATGAACACCAGAAAATCTCCAGAAGCTGCTCCGTCAGCTGCACTGATTAAACTCTGCATTTTCTATTTGTATCAGGAGGTTATTGGTTTGAGCAGAAAATATAAACGCCATGAGAGGCCTACTTTGTTTTATCGTACTATTTTCAGTCAGTAATGACATAGCGTGTTCTGCTTTGTGATTTCAGCCAGTAACACGTAATAAAGAAGATGGATCGTTGTGTCACTAGTGCGACACACTGGCATTAGTGTGCACAATAAGTGCATAGTGTCTAAAATTTACTTTGGGCTCAAAGTCAGGACTTCATCATTGTTTTTTTTTTTTGTGTGTTTACATAAATTCATCCCCAGAAATATTTCCAGCCTGCTGATGCATTTGTGTGTGTGTGTGTGTGTGTGTTTATGTTAACTGCTGTTCAGATGGCAAGGAAGTAGCATTAGCATAGCTAAGATGCAAAAGGGGGCCAATCGTCTGTGATAGGTTTGCTCTGATATGACAGGATATGACAGGAAAGCGGTTAGAGAGAGAGAGTGAGTGCACAGAGGACAGCAGGTAACATGTGAGAGGAGACGCAGACCAAGGTTCTTCAGAAAATAAAATCCATCATAGCTGTTTGGTCGAGGTAACAGCTTCCTCTCTGGTTTCATCCTGCATGTATATATCTGCCTGCTTCCTCTGTCCCTCTGCCTGGCACCTCTGTTCTCTTTGGCACCTCCTCCCTCCTCCTCCTCTGGTCCTCCTGCCCCTCATCTATATCTGCTGTCACTTTCATCTGATCCCTGCTGCCTCCTTTAACTCCTCTACCTCCTGAGGCCAATTGTGGATTCGCAGGGAGGGATTGAAGTTCAGAGAGGGAGGGGGGGAGAACACATCCAAAATCTTCTCTCTACTCAGAGGCCTTTTTCTTTTGCTCGTTCTGTTTTTATTCTTTCTAGTTACTTTATCTCTTTTTTTTCATTACTTTTTTCTATACATTTTACACTATTTGAAAAAAAACTAATCCGCCCTCAGTTTGCCCTGCAGGAATAGATGATTTATGATGTACCCTATTAATATAGCTTCTAAAACTGGTTAAGATGCACTATACGACTATGACACAAGAAAAGAAATGTTTTCTTGTATAATCATGATACTGTCATAAGAACAATCTTAGGAACCCTCTATTGGTTGAATCTGGGAGAGGCTCCTGCTCTGTCCTTGGATACTGTCAAATGATGAAAATCAGCACTGTCATCAATAACAAGGTTTCTGATGCGGAGCAAAGTGATGATTAAACACTTCTCGTGCACACTGAAGTCTTCTCTTAGGTGGTCCTTTGTCTACCGCCTCCAGCTACAACAATGGCACATGCTCCTCCTGAATACAAAAGTATCTGCTTAACTTCGATATGTGCGGATAGTGCACTGTAAATGATGAATAATGCAAGTCTGGGATTAACTTCATATTTTCTTATCAACTATTCTCCACTTGGTGCTTGTCTGTGCGTGTGCATGAGCTAAAAGAATATTGCTATGCCTCTGTATGAAAATACATCAGAATAATAAAAAAAAACACTTCCTCCATTTTTTTAAACATTAAACTTTAAATAGATCTGATACCATTATAATGGTAATGTTCTGGAGTCTGGACCAAATGTTGAGTTATACTAAAGCGCGGTGCTTACAATACCTTATTGTGTGTCCACACTGCATGCGCACACACACATACACACACACACACACACATGCACACACACATCCACTCTCTCAGAATGCAGATGCTGCTGTTATTCTCAGTCGGGAGCGTGCACGTCAGGATGTGTTTGCAGTGATGGATGAGGATGAAGCATACAGCGTTTTCATGATAAGAATTATCACCATACACTCAGCTCCTGTTTTCCCCTGCTTCACTGCATTTCTCTAATATTCTCCTCATCCTCACTCCTCTTTTCATTGTCTTGCTGTCTTCTGTCTCTCACTGGCCCTTGAACTGTGCCACATACATCACAAGCCACTTCTCCTCTGCTGCAGTCTAATTGTCATTTCCACTATTAGTTTCTGCCCTGTCTCTAAATGTTTAATCCACGGGTCTATTTAAGCTGCAGTCCTTGTATGGCTGTCTTTTTGCATTTCAATGTGGTTAAGAAGTTCAGTCCGTCTGCTTTTTTTTTTTTTGTCTTTCTGTTCCTCTCCCAGTTTTAAACTGACACCCGGGCACCGACAGGGCATTTTTTACTTCTTATAAAAGGATGCTGCAAAGCAGGCTGTGTCCATTACTGTGTCAAATGTTGTTTAGTGGGGGTTGAGTTCTTAGGGAGCTTTTTTGAAGATGAATAGTGTGCAGCAAAACAGCTTCTTTTCTTATCCTTATTTATGCAGTGAATCACCAGGTTGTGTGGAAACCATGTCTGAAAAACTGTCTTTTGCAGAACAGATAAAATAAAAATAAAATAAAAGCATCTTGCTAATGCTGAGAGTCTTCCAGTTATCAGAGGCCATATCCAGGCTTTGGTAGAAATGGATTAAGAATCAGAATTACAGAATCAGATTACAAAACTATAGTCATCCAGTGTCTCCAGGATAAAATCCATTCCTGGCAACATTACCGTCACTTCCACTTCAACCCAGCCATTATCCCCAGAACTCCGATGTCCCATGACTTTGCCTTCTGAATCTGGGGAAAAAGTTAGAGGTAACTTACTGCAAACCATTGTACTATGTTAATGCGGAACAATGCCATGTAACTAATGACTGACAACGTTTCACAACATTACACAAGTTAACTCAGTGAATCACGTTTGGGCAACAAAGATGCTGTTACACAAAAATGAAACTAGACAATAGCTAACTCATTTAAATATGATGACAATATGAACTAGCAGTGAACAAACAAGCTTTAACATTGACTCTACTTCCTGCATGTATACTGTATATATTTATGTTATTCTCACAAAGACCACACAGCAAAATACTGATACAGTAATGGTAAAAAAGGACATGGGCACTAAATGCTGGTATTATTAATGTGTTGATTGATTGATTGATTTCAGAGAATCCGTCTTTACTGCACACAAATATAACTGTGGCTTATTATTTGACAAGTTAAGGTGTGTCAGTATTTAATTATCTGCCCAGCGTCCACTGAGAAAACAAGTTCAGCTAACAGGCTGTCAGGCAAACGCAGGAACAGCAAAACGCTGTGTGCGTTTCCATAAATCTTACCGCTCTGAGCTCCAGGCAGAACGTGAAGGTGACTCAGACGAGTGCGTGAACATTTTTATCAGCTCTTGGTGGGCAGACAGTGACAGGGCACTTCAGAGCGATTTTAGGGGGTAAATTAAATTCAGAAGCTGGATGGGAGGGACAAGAATAGAATTTTGAAAAGTGAGGGGAACATTGCTCCCACCCCCGTGGATATGATGGCCTTACATAGTGCTCATTAAAACACTTGAAACTGTTGTTATCTTCTGAGCCACGTCAGAAAGACAACGCCGTGTCTTTAGTGACTCCGCTGCTAAAGGCATAATGACGGGTTTTAATGTACTCCATTTTTAAGGATTTAAGAATTTACAAAACGAACATTTGCATGGGAGCACACACACACACACACACACTCACTCACAAATTAGGGGGGGGGGTTAAACATATGAAACTAAATAAAAGTTAATAAGAGTTGCCATTACCAGAGGGCGATATACGTATATACTGTCTAAAGTATATACTGAATATACACAGCATAGCCTACTGACTTAATGTGGTACTATGGAATGGGTGCAGAGAGGAGAAAAGGGGAAACAGTTGTGTTGTGTGCATTGTGCTCTTTGTGAGACGCTGTCACGGCTGGGATCTTAGGATCTTATGGTTTTGTGTTTGGGCTTTAAGTGAGCTATGGTTTAGGTTTAGATGAGTCAAGTATGTACTCCAGTATTCCAGATTAAACTCTGACACATGGCTCTCTCTGTAATCATATTCATCCAGTGAGGGATGGGATAGGGTTTTCTTAAGTTCCAGTTTTGAAAGATCATTTCTTCAGTGTACAGCGAGATGAGTAATGGGTTCTGATATTAATGGGGAAGGGAATACCACCAGGAAGAGTGATGGGGCCGGTGGGATTTCACAGCTCAACATAGAGAAGGGTTTTTCTCTGGGCAGGGGCCAAGTGGTGTGGAAATAATTGTGTGTGGCAGCCACAGTGCACCGTGAACAGGTGTCCATGTCAGCAAATCCCAGGTACTTTTGGGTGATGTGGGTTCTGTGGACACTTTCATTTTGTGTAACTTGTACAGTTATGTGAGTTGTCAAAAAGACATGTCACCGTTGGAGGATTTCTGGACCCAATGCACCTAAATACTAATAGCGAGTGTGGGATAGTAAGAAAAACAGGTTTGCATGCAGATGACAAAAATGTTCAGCAAAAAGAGATGAAGTTGAAGTGGGTAATCTTGAATAGCAGCATCAAAACCAGTGGGACACGAGCAGGTGACAGACAGGAATGAGAGGAAAAACCATCAGACACACAGACAGGGGAGGAAATGAAACACTGAGAGTCACATAAAGACAAA
The DNA here is from genome assembly GCA_016785345.1 of Trinectes maculatus. Taxonomy (NCBI): domain Eukaryota; kingdom Metazoa; phylum Chordata; class Actinopteri; order Pleuronectiformes; family Achiridae; genus Trinectes; species Trinectes maculatus. The sequence goes on from JAFBJQ010002780.1 coordinate 51,066, forward strand.
GGGAATTCAAAATAAACCTAGAAAATTAGATCATGACAGACATTGAATTGGGAGTCGAGAGACATCGAGAGAAAGTATCAAAATGCTTGTCAAGTTTGAGATGAGGGTTTACTGAGGATCAACTGAGGGTTGTTTTGTGTTGCTGGTTTTGTACAGTTTGTATTTACTTATTGACATAAATTGTTGGGAGCTCAGGGCCTGGTCCCTTTTGTTGCCATGGTGGCATGGAGACAGGGGACAACCCTAGTGATATTTCTATTGGTTATTCACCACCTGGCCGTCAAACGAAGCTGTTTCATTCAATACGTCATATATATACATGTGTATATATATATATATATATATATATACACAGTATATAGCATGGTATAGCCAGCCAGCCAGCCAGCTAGAGAAACAACAGACAGACAGACAGACAGACAGACAGATAGACAGATAGATAGATAGATAGATAGATAGATAGATAGATAGATAGATAGATAGATAGATAGATGAATTCTCCTTCCATAGCTATGCTGACGACACTCAGCTGATATAATGCTTTCCAAAATCAGAAGCTGAGGTGGCTGCAAGATTCTGTTCATGTCTGGCCGACATCTCTCATTGGATGCCAGCCCACCACCCGAAGCTCAATCTGGACAAGACCGGGATGCTTTTCCTACCGGGGGAGATGTCTCCCTTCAACAACCTCTACATCACAATTGAGAACTCGGTGGTAAATCCTGTTCACACAGACCAGAACCTGGACGTGACACTGGATGACCAGCTGTCGACAGCCCGCTCCTGCAGATTCATCCTTCACAACATCAGGAGGATATGTCCCTTCCTAACCGAGAAGGCAACGCCAGGCTCCTGTAATCTCATGCCTGGACTACTGTAACTCCCTCCTTGCTGGTCTGCCACCATCTGCCGTCCAACCTCTGCAACTCATCCAGAATGCAGCGACTTGTTTGCTCTTTAACTTACCTAAATTCTCCCTCACTACACCGCTTCTCCACACCCTGCACTGGCTTCCGGTGGCAGCTCCAATCAAATTCAAAGCACTGGTTCTCTCCTACCGTGCTGCGAATGGTTCAGGACCTTCCTACATTCAGAAAATGGTCAAACCTTACACCCCAGCCCGCCCACTCCGATCTGCCGCTGCCAGACAGCTTGCCACTCCCTCACTGCGAGGGGCAGGTGACCACCATCAATTTAATCTCTGAATAGAAAGGGAGAAAAAGTGGAATAATAAAACTAGAGAAAAAAAAAGACGAGGGGGAGAGAGAGAGAGAAACAATCAAACAAGAGTGAAAAAAAGAGCGGGAGTGAAAGAGGAAGAGCAGAAGTTCTGCTGAAGAGCTGCTTTAGATTAATGGCTTATCTTCCAGAACTGAACAAGACACTTTTTGGCTCCCAGTCCAAATGCAGCTGGGCCGTTAATCACCGTGGCAACAGATGAGACAATGGCCATCGATATGACATTGAGCTTTGGAACATTAGCCCATATTGGAATCCGTCCCCATTTTATTGCATGGGACAGTGGCCAAGTGCCACATGGAATTACTTCAGTAGTTTAACAGTTAGCATACACAAATGGAGGACGGGCACCTGCTGAGACTGTGCACACTGCATGTCCTGTATGTGTGGTGTGTGTGCGCACTCAAATGTCTTCCTTTATGAGGATCACAGATGGTAAATGAGGAACATTATGTGATTCTTTTAAGAAGGAGAAGACTGATACCGGTGCCATGATTGTGTGCTGAGTATGCGGCAGTTAAGCATTAATTGTAAACAAAGGGGAAACAGCAGGCAGGTGTTAGGTTTCTGCTTTCTAACCCATCCAAAACCTGTTGTTGTTGTTCCCAGATCTGGCTAATTCACTGTGATGACAACACATTATGAAGCGGCAGGAAAAGCAAACACATTACATTTGAACTCTTATGATAAAAGTCGAGCCACTGTTCCAATTTTTTTGGCCTGAGACAAACTGTAGTCCATTGTCATCTGCATTCTAAACATTAATCAATTAAAACTGAGTGTTGATTTAAGACGAGAGACAGGATACATCCTGGTCAGGACAAACAACCAGTCACACTCATGTTCACCACTGTGGTCAGTTTAGAGTCTCCAAACAACCTCATCCCCAATCTGCATGTGTTTGGACTGTGGGAGGAAGGTGAGGAAAACCAACACAGACACTGAGAGAACATGCCAGCTCCAGTAGATGCTAATGTGGCCTCAAGTGGAGATGAGGAGCTTTGTAAGTCTTTAGCCGCATCTCACACTCAAAAGTTATTTGACACAGTTAGGACATATTTAATTGCATCTCCTTTCTCCTATCCAGAATTTCACTGTACTATAGCAAAGATTGGAAAACGGCAAATAAGTGAAACAACTTACTAACTTACTGAAAAAAAAACAAAAAAAAAACAATGCTGTGCAATGTGTTTTCTCCATCGCCATCATCATCCTGTGACCAGTCAGCTTTATCTTGCATTGAAACCGCAGAACGAGATAAACAAGAGAAGTGAGGGGTGTTGGACCCCAGAGGATAGCGACTGATTGGGGGCCAAACTGCAGCTGACTCTAGCTAACAGCACAACATGATCACTTTGGGAAACCAGGACACCAAATAAATGAACGTGGAGGGGACTGTTCAAATAATGCCCCCGTAGTCGCTTTTTCAATTCTGCCTCTTTTTTTTCTTTGTAGTAAAAAAAAAAGTTAAGGACTTCATTAAAAGTGCACATGGAAATCAAAAACCATAAAGGCGTGTCCGGAGTGTGATTGTGTGCCATCATGGGGGTAAATTCTGTGACAGATACGCTCCATGTGTCTGTGTTTTAAAGTTCTGCAGGGAAGCAGGCTGCTCTTACAGTTGTTGTCCATATATTATTTACCGGCTTGGTTTCCTTAGAAATCCAATTATCAGATTTTGGATTGCAGAGCCAGCGAGCGCTCCAGAGGCAAACCTCAAATGCATTCCAACAAATCACAACGAGAGATTAGCCCCTGGACTTGGTGCACACACATATAAGATATTGATTTCACACTCCCTTATGTATACACAAACACACAGATGCAAACAAATCCATCTGATTAGAATGTTATCATCAAAGCCAGTGGTTGAACACAAATCCATTTTCTAGCCTCAACAACTTTGCATGCTTGTATAAAAATTCCATGAAGCCCTTTTTAACTTCAGATTCAAACAATTCTCTTTGACCAGCTTTATTTTTATTTATGCTCATACAAATGTGGATAACTCCAGTTACATGGACCTTTACTTTGTATGAGAGAGTCCAGATGTGCTGAATTGATACGACAGGAGGAGAGACACCATTTACAGCATGAGTCAGATGTGATGGACAATATACGACTAACTATCCACCTGTAGTGACAAAAGGCCAGGGTTCTATCTGATATGCTGCTGGGACATTTATAGCATGTACTGTTGATAATTTACTGGACTGCAGATGCTGTTGTTTTGTTTTTTTTTTAATCCTTGGCTGTATTGGTGCTGGTTGTTTATATGAAGCATGTGGCCTGGCTCTTAGCTGTGTTACTCAAGGCTAAGACAGAGAAGGCTGCTGCGGGGGTTAGTTTACACTGAAATCTGCTAAATGAAGGACAGAAAACTGTGATGTTTTTTTCAACCATCTCATAAACCTCCCACAGTCCCAGTGGAGAAATGCAACGGACATTTAAGAATAGCAGATAAACTGAAAAGTACGCTTCAGTGTACAATCCGACTGATGCTACTAACACATCTGCCATGCATCTGAACACACAGCATAATACAGTGTGTAATTTATACTATGTTTATCACCTGATGTCTCTTTAACGGGTTTCTGTGAGTTAAATAAAAGCAATGGCACAATGGAGTCTCAGTATCGTTTGGGATATAAATACTGTTTCTACTGCACCAGAGCACTGAAAATAATGTGGCGCATGTGGAGTGGTGGTGGTGCGATAAAGGTTTGCGATCAGTAAGTCACTCTTTGATGACCTGACCACGGCTTCGCTCGTGATGATTAGTGTGTTAGCAGACTAACTTTTGGCTTGATTCTCTTAGGTGGTCGATCACCATGGTAACAAGGACACATACAAGAGGCTTGCCTGTCCGCTGTGCAGGCAGATATGCACGACCTTTCCCAGACAGTGATATGAACATAGAACAACGTTTTCTGGAAATATATAGATATAGATATAGATATAGATATGTATGTAGATATATATATAGATATATATTTGTATAGATATATTTGTTGGTAAAAGTGCACATGGACTAAGACAATAAATCACAGTCATGGGCAAATATAATAATAATATGTAAATAAATGAATGAAGCTCTGTAGGAGGATGAGCTGGATTAAGAGTCAGGAGCAAGGGTTGTTTACAAAGCAGCTGTGTTTAGAGACTGCCAGAATGTAAAGTATCTGCAATGTGTCTCCATGACGTGCCAGTGGTGAGTCTAATTATCTGCCCATTTACACTGTCTCCAGCAATCCTCTGTAACTCAGGAGCAGCAGCTGGGCTGCTTCACTTCAGTGAATTGTTTTACTGTTACTTTCTCATTATAACACTTTGCTCAAATGCTCAAACACAAACACAGATTCCTTCATTGTAACCACTTTAACAGCATTTTGTCATTCACTGTGGATTACAAACAGGTCCTTGTCATCTCTGACAAACAGCAGCTCTTACCGATTACTTTTTCTATATTCTTATGATGCTTTTCCAGGCTCTGGCTGTGTATTTACACTGCACATGGAGTTTGGAATCATGTTGTTGCCATTCATTGTGGTGGGAAAGGTGACTTTGTAGTTAGAGCAGAGTTTGTCACAGCTAAATATAAAAAAGCAACAAATTACTTCTAAATGAATGGATTTTGTAATTTTTATTATTTTTTTAATTGTTGACATTTCCTTGAAAAAAGTAATTTCCAAAAATTGAGGTCAGTCGCAATTCAAATAAATTAATTATATCAGCCCACTTTTTATTGTACTGATTTTTTAAATAATTCATTTGAGAGGAAGATATGTCAAATGACCATATTGAAATGGCAAATCGTGTAATATTGAGCTGTACTTTAGTTTTATCATTTGAAGTTGTGACAGTCATGAATAATTAACAAACCAAATTGCAGCAACAGCAGCTTGCAGCAAAATAATTGGAGAAAATTCAAGTGTAAATTTAGACAAATGAATAGAACATTACGCAGAGCACTCGATTCTCTGATTTACTTGCAAATGGCACGTTCAGTGAATTGTTTCAAATAAACATCACATTTTACCTGACACAACAGATTAATCACTAGTTTCATTAGCTGTGTGCAATCATTAGTTTTGGATGGTTCTGACCAATTGCAGAGTTGACGCAGTCTCACGCAACAGATGAAGACAATAAAAGATCTGCTTAAGATCAGTAGCACCATTGATCATACACAAGCCAGCAAGCAGAGGTCTCACATCAGTTTGCTGCTATTCACAATTACCAAATGAAGTATTGCAATATATATATTTGGCTGTGAAACCAAAACTCATTTGGCCATTTGGGTGCCCTAAGCACAAACGCTCTGTGGAGAAGTTATTTTGCAAAATAACTTCTCAAGGACAAATTAAAATCTTGATAAAACACTAAACTAATTTTGCATTAACAATGGCACCAAACATTAAAATAAATAAAATAATAACAATAATAATAATAAAATAAATAAATACCACTACCATTATTAAAAAGATATGTGCAATGACTCAGAAGAACTGAACTTTGTAAACACAGTACAAAGTTTTCAGCATTTCCTGCCTGCAAAATCGTCACTGTTGATGATGATGACAGCCAGAACACTTAAAGATTCCTATCCCCCTGATGAACTCGTATTGCTTATATCTATTAACATGCTTTAACATATTTTATTTTAAATATGTCATTATTACGATTACTATTGTAGCGACCCTGATTATTGAAGGCACAGAGCTATAACTATCTTTAGCTGTCTTTTATTGTGAAACACAGGCTACTCTGGGCGGTAGCCAACGCCACACTATAAACACACCTAACAACCCACCCTTCCAGGTCCTCTGCCAATCCTCGAGGACTACATCACACCCACCGTAAATCATCGGCAGCTACCTCTGACAATCCCCTTTCCCCATGACGTGGCCTTCACTGACATCTCGTAACTCTTAACTGCAGGACTCTGCTTTCTATGTATCCAAACACTAACACAGTCTTAACAGTAACAATGTCCCAGCACAGTCCGTTACACTCTTTGAGTTGATGAGTTTTCATGAGCCTGATATTTTGGTGTCTGACATAGTCCCAATGGACTGGAGATGGCTTTATGTGGATATGTTGTCTGTGCTGAAGCCTGCACGCTACCGCAGAGCAGAGTGGGAGGAATAAAACGTGTGTGATTGTACTTGTCTGTCTGTTCCCTTTAGAAACCTCAGCATTAAAGGAGCTCAGTGATGCGCTCCACTGGCTCTACCTGAGGCACCAGCGTCCCTGCACACGGTCTGAATGAGCATACGCCTCGTCTCACAGCAATCAGGACGAGATGGAAATACAAACGCCTGTCTCTTCATTTATTTATAAATGTCCACACCCTGGTGACTACACAGATGCTTTGTCAGGTGCAAACCTTAACGTGTGTGTGTGTGTTCTGTTTGTGAATGTGCCTCAGTACACATTGGATTCCTCGCCAGCGTGTGCATCTTCCTTTGCATTGTGGATGCATGTATGTGCAGATGCCTGCATCTGTGTTAGATCTTTCCCAAGAACTGTGCAATCTGTAGGTATATACAGTACTAGTGGCAGCATGTGATGGTGACAACACAGCCATAGTTTGGATTCATCCACTGCATGTTATACCACTGTATAGCAAACTGAGTTTTTGTGCAGCAGGTGTGTGTGTGTGTGTTTTATCTCACAGGAAGATGCAGGTAACAGAGGAGGCGATGTTGATCCATTTTCAGATGCCATCAAAACAACCTGGAAGCTCTGCTGCCCAGACATGCTGAGGCAATTCTGCACACAGTGCACATGCACGTACACACACATACACACACACTCAGACATACACACACACACACACACACACACACACACACACACACACACACACACACACACTCAGACATGCACACACAGTCAAAAACTTTGGTGTTTACCATGACTGAACTAAAACTCATTATCAGAGAGGGAAATGAGGAAGGAGTGGTATAAAGAGGAAAAACAGAATGATACAATGATACACAGAAAGAGAGAGAGAGAGATGAAAGATAGTAGAAAAGACAAATAAAACAAAAAAAGTAGGAAAATAATATTTTTAGAGAGCTGTGGGATTTACAGAGATGAAAAAGAAGACGGAGGGGGAAGGGAGGAGAAAAACACGGAGGCTGAAGGAGGGAGAGCGAGAGCGAGGTGGTGCAGATGTGACACATCATCCAAAAAATATTTCTGACAGTCTGACAGGATAATATATACAATATATTTATATGAAAGTATTTGGCTTTTGTCAAGAGAGACATACAAATAAGGTACTATCCAACCCACAATAATAGCAAAGCCATCAGCAGTAACTGCTACGATGCTCAGTAAATTCCACTGAACACACAGACATGTTGTAAACACACGCACACATGCGCACACACCTGCATGCACACAGTGAGTGGAATTTAAAGTCTTACAATACAGGCTACAACACAACTTTCTAGCTTGTGTCAATTTACAGCACACTCAAAACTAACACAGCATCGATATTTTATATTCATTCATTCATTTTCTACCGCTTTATCCTGTTAAGGGTCGCGGGGTCGATATTTTATATATTTTATATATTTTATATTTTTTGGGTTTACATAAATATTTTACATGTCCCTTCTGAGCGGACACTGTACTGTAAACTCCTTATGGTGAGGAGATATGGAACTGAGACATATTCTTTTTCACTTGTTTTGTTTTTGCAGCTCTGATTCAGTGAGTTCAGTTCAGTCACTCTTCACGTTCTGTCTCCAGCCCCCTCATGTAGCCTGTCTCCTCTCACATGCAGCTGAGCAGTGCAACTGACACCAAGCCTAAGACAGACAGACTGTGTTTTGTAGAGCTAATCTAAGATGCAAAATTTGAATTATTAATTGTAGCACTGCACCAAAAATATTTTATTACTGGATTTCAGACAGAAAAGTCAGTTCTTTATCTTCAGTGTGTTGCCATATTGTTTGATATTTTCCCTTGTAACATGGTAATTACAGTCTGTCTGCTCCAAAACAATACATCTGTAAATCCTACTGACTCCAGCCAATGAGAGGCCTGTGTCAGGACCCTGACCTCTCCCACCATGCTGCTTTCTGACTCAGTGCCTTTAATTACATCCTCCTCCAGCAGGTGGTGTGAAACCTCCACAGGACATAGTGAAGGCCTCCTGCCAGGCGAATGAAATCCTCTGAGATACACAGCACAATGCCTTCAAAACACAAAAACAATAGAGTAGGATTATTTTTAAATGGAATCACCTGAGCCTAGCTGACTCAGCGGATGCAGTTTATTTTTCGCACTGCATTTGTTACAAGCATTAGCAGATATTAAAGGTGCACTGCAGCAAATCTCTGGTGAGTGACAGCGCGCCGGGAGAGCATTTGGTTCCTCCCAGTATAAAAGATGCCCTGCAGGTACTGTGAGTTCTACATGAGTGTGAGACGTGCTGTGCTCAACATTCATACAGTAGCAGGGGCTCAGCTGCAGCTGGGAGCTGCCCTGCTGGCCGACATGCAGCCACACAGGAGGACCCGAGTGCCGTGATTGAGGACTCTGTTGAGGAGGGATGAAGAAAGACAGAGTGTTACTCAACACCTCTCCATGCTGTTTCACAGCTGGACTGGTTCCTCACCTGGCTCCTCACACACACAGCGCGCCTGGCCACGGACACTACGCCATTTCAATTTGGATACAGCACAACATTTTCTCTGAAGAATTCAGGCGTACACGAATGCATCAGAGAACATTACGTATTTACAAGATGCAGTGTAATTTACCACAATCAAGGAGACATTTCCACTTTGACTCGTCTGCTAAAAATATCCTATAGAGCCAGTTGACTGCCACCCTGTGTAACCTTACAGAAGCAAACGAGGTCTTAGCTGCTCTAGTGCAGGTCTTGTACTGCCTTGTTTTTTCACCCTCAGGAAAATTGCGAGTGTGATTTAAGTGTTGGTGCAGTTAAGTGCTTTGGGAGCAATTCAGAGTTTTAAAGTGACTGATTGTTTGATGGTGATGGTGAGGAAATGTTTAAAAGAGGATAGGGCGACTGCTTACAGAACGCCTGCCTTTTAGAAAACCATGGTGTGCTCAGCAAAACCTGCAGGTTGTAAATTCATACAGCGCATACAGCATGTTTCATTTAAAACACGTTTGCTATTATTAAATTATTATCATGAAATATTCATTTGTTTAATGAAATACATTTCATTCACTGTTTTTCATTGTTTCATTATTACGATTATTATTATGGTTGTTGTTGTTGTTGTTATTAATGATAATTTAAAAGGCTTTTAGACATAGTCATTTGATCTCCCATGTTGAATTACTGTCAGCCACTATCACAGTACTAGTCTCTGTGGAGAGGGTTTGTTTGTCTTGGCTCCATGAAACCAGAGTGGGAAGTAGGTTGATTCCACACTATTATGACACAGAATCAAAGTTACTAACTTCAGGATATGGAAAACAAAGATAGCTTTAGGTCTAACATGCTTATCCATGACAGCTCAGATTATATTTGACTAAGATATGAAATGGCCACTGGCATTTTGCAGAACTGTAACAACATCAAGGCTAACTTTGCTGTGGCTAATTAAACTTTGGATGGACAAGTGCAACTTTATGTACAGTACATAACTGTTTTAATTTCCCAAGATGGAGATACAAAAGTAGGTGATAATCATATTATGTAATTAAGCAGCAGAGGCACAGGAAATTAAACTGGTATCTTTAAATCTTGAGGGTAATGATAAACTATATCATCTCATAAACCATTACCTTATGTTGAACCTGTAATGTCACATTACTTCCTTAGTGGTGAGACACAACAGTCTTTTACTTCCTATACACATGTATTTTATCTGTGAAAGGTAATATTATAAAACTGAGGAGTTTAATTTCTCTGGTATTTACTGGGTACATCATGGATAATGACCATTTTAGGAGTGTTTGAGGAGGCCAGAAAATAACATACAGCAAATCAAAATGTCAAGGCATTTTCTAGGGTTAAATTAAATAATGAATCAGGGATTATAGAATGCACCGCTTTATTGCCATTCATGCTGGGAGACGGTTCGATGTTGCACAGCCCCGGCTTCAGAGAAAAAAAAAAGGTATTTTCAGGCCACAAGTCACCGGACTCGCAGCTCTCATGTCTGCCTCCTCATTGACAACAGATCAGCACTGCTCAGAGAGGATCAGTAGCCTGGAAATGTCAAGTGTCACAGAGAATCAATTTAAATCTCCAGGTCCCGACTTCATAAAGACCACGGTTTAGAGCCCCGAAGAAACAAGCTGCACTTAAAGGGCCGGAAGAAGTATTTTATACCCGTGCCTGGTGAGACGGTCAAAACATATCAACGCTGTCAGGAAATGCAGTGGGTACTTATGTTGTTGTCTTTGTAGCTGACGTCAAACAGCTCAGACACAGAGGATATAAACGGTAACAGGTCTCAATCATCTAAAGCAGGGATACCCAAAGTGTGGTACGTGAACCACAGGTGGTACGCGAGCTTGTGCTAGGGGGTATGCGAGATGAAAATGCCAATGGTGGATCTATGGTGTAAAAACAGTTAACTTACTATTAAAAAAACAACTAATACATAATTGTAAATTGCCATTTCATTATATAAAAACATCTAATTCATGGAAATCATTTGTATCAAGGAAATCAACTGTAGATGTAAGTTTTAATTAAAAAATAAAGACAGGCTCCCCAAAATGCAACTTGTTGCTTCTATGAATCGAATGCATTGCTATTTTTTATGGGTATCGTTGGGTATTGGGGGTACGGAAACAAAGTTGGGATGTAGAAGGTGGTAATGCGGAAATAAGGTTTGGGAAAATGTAAGGTCCTAGTCTGGTGCAGTGAGATTTGGTCATCTGATCAGGGCAAGAGCACGATTGGGGAAAATGAATAAAATAGGGTGTGTCGTTTTTCTCCATTTAAGTCGGATGACTCAGCAGTGAGTCACTAAATGGCCTATGACAAGGTCTTGTCTTAACAAAAAAAAAAAAAAAACAACTTTGCCAACATTTCTGGAATGCCAAGAGGGTTCTATGTCCCACAGAGCCACATTTATTCGTCCTGTAGTTCAGGACATGATTAGAACTAAAGGCTGAAACTTTTCCCAGTAGTCTCCTGGATGACAGACAGACATTTATAGCTCACTATTGACTCGTTCTGACCAGATTAATGCTGAAAGAGGGAAGACTTTTTCTCAACCCCCTCGTGTTGACAGGATGAAGAGAAAGACAAACACAAACAGATGAGTGAATCTGCAGCCAGGTTGGAGGTGGCTATGGAGAAACATGCCCCCTATCATGAGAAGTACAAATGTCTTGCTAATCTTATCATGGTTATACCTGATATTTAGCTGCGGCACAATGTCAAATATTGCTTTATAGAATATAATGTGAGGACCTTGTCGAGGTTATCACAAACCAACAACAGGAAGTGCCTCTTCTCTTCGTACAGGCCATAACACTGGAATGCTGCTAAGGTCAAGGTTTTGTTAATGAATGTTTTGCAAGTCACAGACTCAAATACTTGATATGATATCCAGAGAGGCGTTTTTTTTCCTCTGTTAAAAGGGTTTTTTTTTTTGGCAGTTTTTCCTCACCCTTGTTGAGGGTGTAGGTCAGAGGTCAGAGGATGTCATACCCTGTACTCTTTGTTAAAGCCCTATGAGGCAAATTGCAATTTGTGAATATGGGCTATACAAATAAAACTTGATTGATTGATTGATTGAAGCCTGAAACTACAATATATGCAATATACACACACTTACGCATACACATTTGATATATAAATATATCAAATATGTCAATCAATAATCAATCAATTAAAAACTATACATAGTCAAACTATATTAAAAGAGCCACGTTGTAACATGTAATATACTGTTGAAATTTGAAGACAAACTTTTTTTGGCAGACCACTGACTTTCTCCTTTTGACAGAGAGTCACACAAGTTTCAGTCGCCTGCTTGTGTTAGTGAGGGTCCTCATTGAAGTGTTTGCGTGCAGCCCAGCATGACTGACTGTGCCGACTGTACAGAGCCACAAATGCATGAAGACGGCCTTTTATGCGGACACCCAATTAGGGAAAAACAGGACTTTCCATATTTATTTCTGGGTTACATCCAAACTTTCATGATTTATAGAATAACCACTTTCAATTGTTTTTTTTTTTACAATAAAAAAAGCCACTCCTATACGAAATATTATTTCAATTCTGATGCACAGGCATTATGTTATTTTTGTGTATGGCGGTCTCTAAAGAAAAGCAGGGCGATTCAAAGTTAAGGGCTTGTGGAGGACTCTGCAAACACCCACAACAACACTCCTTTCCTGCTTGAACCTCTCCTGACTCATTTGACACCAACTCTTGATGAGAGCTGATTATTAAGTCCATAAATGGGTCTCATCGCAACAAGGATCAAAACATATGACTCCCCTCTGCCCCCTCGAACAATTGCCACAGAAGCGGCGAGTAATTTCAGCAGATGACTCTTCGGCAAATGAGCTCTTTGATCGGGTTACTGTGGAGCAATGAGAATTACAGCAGTGCCATCTCAGGCGGCGTGCAATTTAGTGCACATCTGTGGCTTTAAGCTGATGCAGAACTCGCTTGTTGAGTAATGGGATGCACTGTTGAATCACGCAGTGGCCAATCTTTTGATTTAACAGCAGTAATTCATCAAAGAGCCAATATGGGAGGACATCAGTATAAGCACTAGTGACAGTGCCACACAGGAGTCCGATTTGTTTTTCCAGATAAGGCTACACTTTGTGATGCTCTGCGCTCTGTAGAACAGAAAGCTGCTTCGTCTTCCTCCAGTTCCTTCATGCTGTTTGCTGAGGCATTTGTGTCAGCGCAGGGTCCCCAAAAGGTAGATTAGCCTGTTATATGACCCTGGAGCAAGATCCAATGTAAAGCAGCATACTGCATGTGATGCGATGAGATACGTATGTTGTAGTATAATGTACGTGGCGGTGGTGCACCCACAAATTACAGAGCAATAAAATAAAAAAAGTAAGGCCCTAGAGCAAAACTGAGGGCGGGGCCCAACAGATTTTCCACACATCAATCACAATAAAATTGCTATTAAGTCTTTTGCAAACAGTACTATATCATTTTTGTGTTTTTATATGGGACTTTGTTGTCTCTGACATATTCCAGTTACAGTGAAGTCTTAAATGTGTGCAATTTACGTCTCTAATGGTTCATATGCATCTACAGTAGATATTTTTTTAATAGATAATGTGTCAACTTTTCTTTTTATTTCTTTTCTTCTTCCTGTGGAACAAAATCTCATCAATTGGCATTTTCCAAGTTATTCCAAGTAAATAAAGGTGAAATAAGATGTAGTCTGACATGACCTTCTGCAGTTAACCATGATGTCAGCAGTGTTGAGTATAAATCAAGCTGCCTTCTGTCTACATTGTGAACGACTGTGCAATGTTAGAGTGACCTTAGGTCACCTGTTTCAGACAAGACTATGTTAAGCCAGGGATTGTGCGTGATGGCTGATCTATGCTCTACCCACTGCAGAACGTTTCACAAAACTCCTATTTAAACTGGACATGATGGAATGAACCAATACTATATCGTAAGCCTGAAGCCAAGAGAGACACTGTGATCCCTTACACAAAACTATTTACCTGTATATTTTTTTCATATCCATATATTTTATTAATCATAAAACTTTGTATTTGGAAAAAAAATACCACTGGCTTGGTAATTTATCAGACATCGTTAATTTAATTATGATGGTGCTGTAATTGAGGCTTTAGATCCCTGCTGGAACTTGCTTCCATCTAATGTGGGTTTTTATGACTCTCAGCGTTATACTAATTTCATAGCTTTTTCCCCACATTGTAACAGTCTTAAGCTTGAAATGGGAGCTAAGGTTTTCCACAAATGTGCCATTCTGACAAACCAGAAGCATAAAACAAGCTGTGATAGTGTTCAGCTTGAGCTCCTCATTCTGATTCATGAACACGGAGCATGGTGTGAAATGTTTAGTGCAGAAAGTCCACTGAATCTGTGAAGGGATAGTAGGGTCTGTTATAAAATAAACCTCATTCTGAATCCCATCATTCATGATAAACCATCAACTCCATTGCTGTGTCACTTTCATCAAGGCTACACATTGTTGGTAGGACATGTTTATATCTTACACTGGTTTTATGTCTCTGAGCATCTTGATCATAACACACACACACACACACACACACACACATATTCATGTATGATGCATAAGATGGGGTCCTTACCCTAACCAACCCTGACAACATATCTGACTCGAACCAAGACCCAGTTCTTACCCTAACCCTTGAACTAAACTACTAGTCTTACCCATCCTACAGCCTTGGACAAAATGTCCTTAAAGCTGATGGGTCTAATCCAAAATTGGTCCTGACAACTATAGAAAGACAAACACACACACACACAACTCTGACCACGGTTTACTGAAATTAGGGTCGTGAAAGCCACAGGCAGCATCAGCGATTTGACTAGTAAATTGGTCCTGACTCAAGTGTAAAGTGTATCAGTATGGGAAAGATAGATGGAAGAGAAAAAGAGAGGTGGAGAGATCCTGAATGGATGGCTTTGAGGAGAGGACTGAAGAGAAGATGGCGACTGCCCATGAGGTCTGGCCCAGAATCAGCCTGTCTGAACCCCACTGTCAGCCGGTGAGGGATTACAGCCGGCCGGGTCATGGAGAGCGCACACATCCTTTGAAACGAGGTGTCACAAGGTGAAAGCTACTTACTTATTCATACTAATATCAATATACCTGAGTGCTGATGAGGACAAAAGATGGAGGACACCTAACACCATGTTTTGACATTGATGTTTTTTTTTTTCCGCTCCCACTACATACAGTGACCGACTTGTCTGAGAGTGCTTTTAATGTAGGAACCAGACTTTCCCCTCTGCTCCTCTGGCACTGGCCTTTTAGCGGGGCTGAAGAGCAGGACAAAAACCTCTAGTGAGATAGCTTTTACCTTACGTGCTCTCAGCTGTTAGGCCGCAGAACCCCAGCACTTGTGAGAGTACAAATGGCTCCATTAGTAAATGGAAAACTGAAACTACCTTACTTGACATTTGTTACAGTTTTTTTTTCCTTTTTTTCTTTGCCATTCTTCTTTCATTGCCTTTTACCTATTTAAAATAACATGATAACGCTATCGTCCCATTTTTTACTTTTCACATGTTAATGTCTTGGTTTTACCGTGGGTTGGACACGCTTTCATTATTTTACTTCACCTCATTATTGTGTGTGACTCACATCTGCATTACTTTGATCTGAGCGTACTAACGTTGATGAAACGTGCTATGTAATTAAAGTCAGTAAAGCGCCGACTGCCCGTCACAGTTTTCATTTTCTATTATTAGCTCGTGCTCTAAGTCTAAGCTGGTGTGGAAACCCATCATTTGGTGGGTTTTTAACTCAACTTTTTTTTTTTTTGCATTTTAACTCTGTTCACACTGATTGATTTTGACCTTCTGCTACTCTATTGACAGTTTGCACTTCAAGAAGATGGATCAGAAGTCTGCGTTATCAAAATGTCATCCGAGACCATATTTCTTCATATACAGTACATGTTCCTCAATCATGCTTTTATGATTACATTCAAAGGGAGACCATGTTTGGTTATATGTCTAAGTATATTTGAGTTTAATTTAAGATTACTGCTTCATCCAGAAAACACCCCTGCATGAAATACCATACTATGAGATACAAGCCCTTTTTCTATGTAAATAGAAGAAATGTAACCCAAGGTTATCTCAGCAGTTAAATAAGAGCTGCCCACTCCTCCGTCTCTCAAGAATCACAGTTTTAATGAATGATGATCTACATGATGTTATGTAGCTCTTATGTTGATGTACAGTGGTATGTGTATCTGACACATTGAAGCGGATGATGCCATAAAAACAAACAGGGACATGATTGACATCTCTACATTCTTTCTTTCTTTCACAATGTGGGAAATACGATTCAGTCAGGACTGTTCGATTGGTGTTTTCCTTCAGCCACAGGCAGCTCCACCTTCACCACCACCTTCCTCACCTCGCCACCGAAAGGCATCACAGCTTGCAACAGACCTTTCCATTAACCTGCAGCACAAACATCCCCACCTGCCACTTCCCTTCACTTTGACAAAGTCCCAGCAGCCCCTGAGGTAAACATCTCCCCGTTCCTTTGCTTAAACCTCGACACTTAGCTGCAACCCCAAACATATGCTCTGCTGCGGCAAACTTTTAAAGAGGGGTTTCCAGGGTGCCTTCACAACAGCAGTGCGATGCTGCGCTGCAACACCAGTGATCAGAGTGTGCCTGGAGTCCCCACTCTGCATTTCCTCTCGTGTCTCCCACTAAGCTGTCTGCTGTGATTGATGAATCACTTTGACCTTCCATTGGTCTGTGAGAGCTCCACTTCCCCTCTAGCTGTGGGCAACTTCCCTTCTGCTCCCCTCTCTCCTGCGACTTTCTTTCACTCCCCTCTGTCGTCCTTTGGCTGCAGGGTGACATTTTTCTCTATGAGTGTCACTTTAGTTTTCCCTCTTGCTCTGGCTTGGCCAATCCCTTTCTCTCTCTTTTTGTTTTTTTTCCTTCTGCAGTCCCCTCTCTCGTATGGGTCAGAGGTGAGAACTCCCACCATTTTTTATGCCCCTCTCTCATGTGACTATGCTGGATGTCCTCTTTGATGATTGAATATCTTTGAAACTTTACTGCTACACCCCCCGTCAGCGCTGAGTCACCACTGATCTGAACCCTCGGGATGAAAGCATGTGAAGGACAACAGTGTTACCAAGACACTCAAGAGGCAGAGAAATCCTCTCAATGGGACGTACATTTTTATCTTTTTTACTTTATTCAGTATTTCACTGACATTGTAAATTTGTGGATTGATTAATTGATCTTTCATTTAGTATAGTGACTCCAGACAAGGATGATGAATATATTGTAACTTGAGGACAACATCACTTGATTTACATACTGCACAAATGCAACATTATAGGAAACCAAACACGACTTTGTACGTATACCACACCATAAAACTATTTTGATCTTTCAAATGAGGCACTACTGAAATCATTTTGTAGACTCTCCTATTCAGCCAGAGGACTAATTACCACAAGACCAAACCTGCTTCTGTTGACAGCACCACACAGAAAGCTGTTTTTATTCATGTCAGCAGACAGGTATCTCATATTCACGGAAAAGAACATAGTACTTAGATGTGTTTTTAATTTTCGAGGGTAGTCCTATTTACTGTTGCTTCATTAACATCAGAACATTGCAAAAACCCAAGCATTTGTACATTTGTGGTTTTACATTCACACAACCCATGCACAGCTCAGAAAGCAGTCAAACTTTAATATTAATTTCTCACATTGTATTTTGGATAACTTGCTTATAGATGAAACTGAAAATAGGTCAGTTGAATAAAAAATATTGGAACATATGTTAATGTAACCCTCAAAGTGTCTGTGGAATAGTAGCAGAATCACAGCTTTATGTAAATCATAAAGCTGGGCTATGCAAGATTGTAAGGGATAGTAAACAATATAAGGTCTTGGCTCATAAACAATTAAACTATATTTTAAGATGCACCAGAAAGTCACGGCTCAGTAGCTGTTGGAATTAAATCCACACAGGGTAATTCCACTCCTCAAGATTTATGCCAGTAGAGGGCAAGACTTCACGGTTAGTTATCTGTCGTGGCTCTCAGCTATCCTGTCAAGATCATTTGAAGTTATGGAGGAACACTGAGTGTTGGTGGGACAGTTAACGTTTGTCACGTTGATGGAATGAGGTAAAAATGCCAATGTAACAGTTATTTCTCTACGTTTACTGACAACACCCATTACAGGTGTTTGAACCTCATCACTCTCTCTACTTTCTATTTGTTGACCTCTGATCTGTTCATTCTGCGTGCTAAGCTCTGACCGGCTCACACACGCATACAACACATGGTCTGACTCAGCTAACAGAAGCTTTGCGTTAAGCTTCAGCTTCTCGGCTTCACTGTATTGTTCTTATAATCTTAATGGGACAGTTTAAGTTTAAGTTTGAGCCACAGTTTCCAGCTCAATAACACCAATGTTAACATGTCCATGTAGTTGGAGTGGGTAAGTGGGTAAAAACAGGGTCAAACAGGAGAAACAGCCCTTCCCCATTTACAGTGAGGAGTTTGCCTCTGTTGATGTTCCTTTGTTATGTTCAGTCTCACTCGAAAACAAGTAGGCCAGTAACCAATAGAAAACAGCAATCAAGCTGATCGATCAAGTGATCAAATCAAGCTAAGTGACTGTGGTAAGGTGGTTGCCTCTTTATTCTTTATTTTTATACATGAACTCAAAGCCAACTGAATGCGCTGGTGCTGCAAAGAAGACAGATGGAAAATGTGTCCCGGAGTCAAACAAATTAATGCACTGACAGAGTCAACACATCTTTTCTTTAGCCACTAATCATTTCAGCGGAAATGGGATAAAATAGGGTCACGTTCACCCATCTATCATATTCCAATCACTGCCATCCAAATACAGGTGAAGCTGATAAAACCCTCAAAATCGCAGTCATTTAACCCAGGACTGAATACAGACGAAATCCTAATAGTATAATAACTGTGCAGCTGATACACTGTAAGGAGTGGAAACAGAGGAAAGCAGCCATAATCATTATTTCCTGACTTGTTCTTAATTACAAGATAACATGATCCTGGTTACCTGCTAATTAGCTGTTGTTATAGTACAAGCCTCACACTTTGTTTTGCTTTATCTCGAAATGTCAATGACTCTTTCGAGTCCGTCCATCACTCCACTCACACATTGGACCCCACGGCAGACACAATGCTCGACCCAGCTGATGAGCCAGGAAATGGAGAGGACTGCATTTCTCACTACCCAGTGGACCCGCTCAACACCAGTCAGTGGAAAAGAGGGACAAACACTACCAACTAAGACTGAGATTTTAACAACATTTGTTTAAATTCGTAAAATGATCCGGTGATTTACTCTGCCCTTTGTTCTGCTACTTTTCTGTGCAAAGTAGAAGGAAAGCTGACATCTATAGCGTGCTGATGAGATGCTGATGGAGACAGGATGTGGATGGCAGCAACGTTCCTCAGTAGAGGAGGATTCATTTAGTGATCGTGATCTAGGAATTCATCGAAAATTTAATTAATTAAGTGACTGCATACTGTCCTCACAAAAGGGACAGCAAGCACAGGTGTAAGGGAGTGACTTGTAGGAGATTATGTTTGCAGACATAATAAATATTCATCAGTAATATCAAATTTCAGTAAGTAATATGAAATTACCCCAGATCTGGTCTGGCTAATCCATTTGCATGTCTCTTCAATTTAAAGTTTAATATAGTAAAACAAATAGTATAGTAAATAATATAGTAAAACTCTTTGCAAAACAAAAAAAAAGTAAAAGAAAAGGAAAATAAGACCTTTTTGCACCCACTTAACCTCCACTGATAATATTTCTCAGTAACAGCTAGAGGGAACATATTGTGCAACCAAGGTTAGCAGGCCTGGTTTCCTGAAAAAAAAACAAAAAACAAAAAAAAAACACTAAATCTTAATGCTGTAAGGGAAATTGGGATCAGGTACAATGGTGCTGAATGAATATTAAACATGTTTATAGAAATAATAATAAAAATAAGTTCGCTGCCAGAAAAGTGGGCCTCTGTGGAGTTTTTGTTTTTCTACTCACTGGCTCTGCCCACTTGCCAACCTCATTTCCATCAGGCATTTCCAACACTCTTACACATGTTTGCTGCCACCATTTGCATTTCAAAGGCATATGTGTTGCAAAACTATGTGACTACATGCTGCACAATCAGGGACAGTGACATGGAGAAAGAGCGAGTAAAGGCTTTATACACCAGATCAAAGAGCACAACTACCCCGGAGGCCATGACGGCAACACTGCTCTATAAAGACACACTAAGGCTGAGATGTGCGATGCATTTCTGTCTTCTTTAAACCAACTTTGATTAATTTTTTTTTAGACATAGTGAATCCCAAAGTGTATCATCCCAATCAGTGCACTACTTACCCAAGTATTTGGGCTGAGTTTGGCTGAGTTTTATTTGTTATTTTGTTGTTGTATCATCATTTGAGTACTGGTATTAAAAATGTAAAGCTACGTTGTTATATGATACACATTCTTAAGCTTAAATTTATTCAAACAATCAATGGCAAATAAATAATGCAAGTAAAAGCTGATTTTTTTATTTGTGCTATTTGTTGTTTGCTATGTATTTGTTTATCTACAGTCATGTCATCCTAGTTTGTATAATACCTATTTTAATTAAGTAATTTCTTGGGGGAACATGAGCCACAGGTTAACTCGGGAGCTGTAGCTGTGTTGGGAGGTGTATCCTCTGAACTCTGGATGGAGACAGGCAGGCAGTTTCCTTCTATGTCCAGATAAACTCAAACTGTCCTGACCCCAGCTCTGTACCCAACACACAGTCAAGTAACTGACACCAACCCTGTGGTCCGGTGTCAGACAGAGAGAGAGAGAGAGAGAGAGAGAAAAAAAGGTTAAACTTTACAGACTCCATTATTTACTGTATACTGCACAAGTCATGCAGTGCAGGTAAGAAAAGGTAACTATCAATGGACGGAATCTGCACAGTGTCTTATCACACATGCTGGTTTTATATCCACTGGAACCAAGTCATCCTTTAAATCATACATTCACGACATTTTCTTTCATTATTGTGTATTTCTGATCCCAATCAGCTGACTGAATGAGTCTGCATGAATAACGCCCTGCATTTAAGCTTATACCAACGTGCTGACTGGGCAATATCGGTTACTGACAGCAAGAGACGGGAATCTCTTTCATTCATGACACTTAAGTTTCAATTTTCTGTAGCAAAGTGGCAAGTGGGAGACTGGGAGGTCTAAAGGGGGAGACCCTGTGTCTGATTTTACTAATGAAATATTATGAAATGCCCTTGTTCATCTCCCAGTGGAGAGCAAGCGCAAGTAAAAGCCATAATGAGAGAGAGAGAGAGAGACAGAGAGAAAGAGGGGAAGAGGGAAAGAGATGAATAGACATCACACACACAGAGAGAGAGGTCATCTTTAGTTAAATGCAGGCTAAAAGATGCTGATTCCCACAGCAATGGCTCTAATGTGCCACATACCGTTTGGGTTAATGACCAGAGCCCGGGGGGGAAGAAAAGTAGATTTAGAGACTAATTCAATACCCGCTGTCTGCTGAGTGAGGGGGGGGGGCAAGAGAGAGAGAGAGAGAGAGCACCATGCCACACACTCAGACATGATAGTTCACTCTGGCACAGAGAAATGACATCCCAGCCAGAAAACAGATCTCAGGCCTCAAGTTACAGAGGAGGTCAAAGCATCATAAGAGAAACAGCAGGGGGCATCTGAAGCGTTTATAAAGTATTAAACTGATTTAATTTCAAACACAAGTCATGTATTTATTTTCTCTAAGCGTTCGCGATCACTGTAATCATCAGTAAATGGGTTTTGTTTGTGCCTCTGACTGCTTGTCAGGAAAATAACATCACACCAATATAAGGAGCAGGTCAGTTTCCTTCCATCAAATATGGCAGATTGTGATCACATCATGTTGCTGGCCCAGTTTCAGTTTTCCACGACAGCCACATCAGACTTTATGTATATGCAGCTGAGAGTGTGAAGTACACTAATACAGGCTGTATGGACACCAGAGCACCTTGATGAGACCAACACAGAGCCGGGGAACCAAATGGAAATGGCAAACACCCACACACAACTTGGCATAACTGTTGTGACTGAGTAGATGTTTTTGTGTCAGTCAGAAAAGAGGGCAAACGGCTGCAGCAGCAGTGGTGGTATAGATCATTAACACTGTGAAATGTTTACATGCAGGAATCGGTTTTTAATTTACGAGCACCATTAGAACCAGTCTGCAGTTTTAATGATCTGGCTCATCAATGTGTATGGTATCTGGGCATCTCCACTAGAGTGCGGGTGTCATATTTATATGGGACATAGAACTGTCATATTTGTGAATGACAGTTACATTCTTACTAAGGAAGGTCATTTAGTCTAAATGACCTCAACAGCCAACACAAATCACTTTTTAATAGGCAGCTGACATTTCATCACTATAGTGAAACAATAGTCTACAGATTGTCATGGTGCTGCAGTGTTTAGTGCAGCCTGCTTCCTTATGCATGTATTTATGAAGATCTGGCCTGTATTATTAGACATCAGTGTTCCGCCTGCCTTTTTACACATTAGCATTAGATTCCCGAGACCCTGAATATTGAACAGTGCCATTAAATGTATTTGCACATTGAGATGTAAAGAATTATTCAATTTTAAACCAGGTGTCCATAGATTGAAATTTATGATCCAGACAGAGCTCATGTGATACAACCTGGGGTAAATGAGGGCTAAGGCTGAGGGAAGTGTGATGACCGACGGTCGATTAAAAAAAAGAAAAGAAAAAAAGCTCAGCATTTAATATTTCTTGTTTGAGACTGGCCAACTAAGCAGCTCAGATGACAGCACACTGGCCAATCACATGCTTGTCCCTTCTACACTTTGAAATGTGATCTGTTTCCAGTTTTTAAAACTGCAACTGCAATAACTTTTCATTGCTGTAAATTATAAACACAAAGTGTTATGAAGGACATTCATTATATGCATTTGGACTGTAAGTCACTGTAAGTCTCAGCAGCATCTGGAATAATACAGCACCGTCCCTTGTTTCAACACAGAGCTGATCTCAGTCTGATCGCCTGCTAAGTGAAGGCTTATCTGTCCTGGTGCGTTGGCCCTGCAGTTGCTTGTCACCTTGTGCCTCCCCACTTCGAGTCGCCATATGAGGCTGCACAAGTTCCAGCAGGCAGCAACAGGTGATGGATGACAGACTGCCTTTGAGATTGTCAAGCACAGCTGGTAACAGCTGGTCACCAGAAACATCAGCATCATGGTAGTGGTGCTAACTGCGACAACTACAACGACTTACTTTATCCTCAGTGGCAAAGGTAACACAGTAAAAATGTTCTCGCTCTTCCAGGCCATTCATCACTTGGTCAGTGCTGCTGCTACTGGCAGAGGCTAAACAGAGAAGGTGGGACTGGGCTTCCTGTGTTTGCAGTGATTGATGGAAACCGAATTGTAGGTGAGTGGATGTGGGTAGGGCCAACAACGATCTCCCTGATGTGATGCAGTAAAGAACTAGCTATGCACTGGCTAGTGATTTCTTTTTTCTTGTTTTGAGTTTTTTTAAATACATTTCTTTCCCTTGGCAGTGCTGGGCCAAAAAAAAAAACTGACAGCTCAGTGCTTTCAGACAAAATGGCTCTAGGACAAAAAAAGATGAAATCCCGTGCATCAACATT
>JAFBJQ010002780.1:77209-110701 GCA_016785345.1 Trinectes maculatus
AGACCAAAGTTTTGAAAAAATCATTTGTCTTTGATGTCAATAAAAACAAACCCATGTATCGGTGACTCCCGAGATAATTATACATTCAGAGTTTACAGCCAACCAAACCCAGGCTCCAATTTCTTTTTCAGTAATATCTCTTTGCAGAAGTAAGATTTGCCATCTCATATATTTTAACATGCTGCAGCTCAAAGCAGTTTCTTTGCCATATCAGCCTCAACACTCAGCAATTATTCCAAGGACCCCTGTGTATTTCCATTTGAATAGTAAAAACAGCTGTGTTGTAGCTCTAACACAATTATTACACTAACTGAAGCTGTAATGGGTAATTGCACTGCTTGGCTCATTGATGCTAACGTTGTTAGCTCCAGGCCAATTCACCTCACCACACTATCCTGGCCCATCATGGCACAGCAATTATTCAAGATTTTCTGTGCTGTGATTGGCTAAGGCACTTTCATGCTAATAATTCTTTGTGAAAATAGTAAAACAAGCAGTGCATTAATAACACGTCAAAACGAAAGGAACTCATTTGATTTCTTCTGTATCAACGCCACACTTAATACAACCATACAGTACATACATTGAAAGTTTGACTTGTGTTACGACACACGAGTTGTATTTTGGGGTTTAAATTGCTGTGAAATCACACATTAATGAGCACTTCTGTTATTTATTTCCATGTGGAATAAGCTGATTCCTTCTGCTGTGAATTAGATGCTCCCGAGAGAATCTTTTTGTGGCTCCCTGCTGGGTTCTAGTTTGAAAAGCTCTTAGCGACCTGACTGGAGGTGGCAGGGTTGAACGTCTTCCAGTGCAGCATAAGAATGATAATAGGCCGTTTCCACTTTCTGAACGGTATCATTTTGGCAGCAACTTGGAAACGGTATGATTTTTGACACAGCCAAGCAAATCTGCATTTATGGATGTCTTCCAAGAACCGTTTTTATGTTTTGTTTGAAAGCCTACTTTCTAAAGACATTATGAGGATTAGAGAATATATATATATGTAGTGGGGAAAGTTAAAAAAACACACACACAGTTTGTATTAAATTAAAATGACTGATCAGTAAAATTCTGTTTCTCATGGTGTGAAAAGGAGCAGATTGCTGCCTGCCATGTTTTTCCATAAATTCATTTTATTTTTAAATGATTGATGGCTTTTGCTCTAATGGCTTCTATGCAGTCAAGTTATTTGCTAACTTCTGGGGAAAGTGTATTGTGCTCCACAGTGTGGGTGGTGAGGTGCCACAGAGCACCTTCTTATTACAGAGGAAGAAAAGACTATTATTTGATTAGTTGTTTCAGCACAAGGTCCTGTGATGCTCATTCATATAATATATGGCTTTTTCTACTTTGGCAAAAATGCCAAGGTTGCACTTTGTGAATTGAAGGTCTTTTGGGCCATTGTAGCATTTTGTTCTTGGGATATTTCTAGAAAAAATGAGACAACCTCAGGTGCTTTGATATAACTTCTATAAGTGAATAAATCCAGATATTATTTCAGTCCACATGGGGCCTTTGGTTAAAACCTGCTCAAACATTAAATGTAAGCAGAGGTGAGAGTGTGTCAACAGCTGTCTCCAAGGATGTACTGAGAGTGAAGTCAAGCTTGAAGTCAACATGGAAACAGAGTTCTTAAAGTACCATGACAGCTGGCCAGTGTAATTGCTGTGAAGACACAGCCATTGAGTGGTGCAGACTATGTCTCTGTTGACAACATGTTCAGTGCACTCTAACTAAATTGCATTACATGCAGTGCAACGGAGTGATGCACTGAATAAAGTTTCAACATCTCAGGAGTCAGGTATAATTCTCTGTAGTGCACCATTTCAAAGTTAGTTTCCTCTGTGACACTTTACTCTTTCTGTAAACTTCCATTCACCTTGAGTCGCACATGACTCATTGTGTAGTCATCCGTGTTGGGTGGTCAGGGCCAGCAAGGCCTTCTCTACTGGTCTAAACACTATCAGAATCACTGACTTATGTTTTAATATATTTATCCATGAATCTTCATAATATAACACCAATCATATTTCAGCCATCACCTGTTGCCAGGGTCAAAGAAATCAACCTCTTTTTTTAACAATCATAATAAATCACTATGTTTTAGTAACTGGGTGCTTCATTTAACATGTTAAGAACTGAAAACACAAAAACAGAGTTTTATCGTTTTCTACCAGACTACACAAACATAGTTTACACATTTTGCAATGTGGTTAGAATGAGCATTAACACTTGCTGAGGAAAAATGTTTATCACTGAAGCTTATTTCTTCCCTTGCTCAGTCTGGACCTCAGGCCACAGCAGTGGGGCACGGCGCTATTCTCAGTCTTAATATACTCTGTTACCATTATCTTATAGTTTGAATAACGCGTACCTTCAGGGCATATTAACTGCAATCGCTTTTTCCTGAGATTACCAGCCATCTGCCGTTACCAGCAGAACCGATGCTGTAGATCCTGTCCTCTGAGGCAGAACACTAATTCATACATTATGTGACTAATTTACTGCTCAAAGGATTGTGTTATCTACCATCTCTGACTTATAAGCACGCACAGAAAATGTATCTTCTTCATCAGCTGTGTATCAGAGTCGTAGGCTGTGGACCTCACTGAGTGTGGATAGTCACTGCTTACACTGACATTAAAAGTATTGCATGGTATTGCTTTAATTCACCTTACGTCAGTGTGAGGTGACCAGCACACAATAAATGGTGTCACACCAGGAGTGCTCAGCTAATGACTCGCAGCAGCACTTGCTTTGATAACGGACAATGACCATTTACAAGCCCAAAGGTTGGGACCATTTGGTAGCGGATGTCTGGGGAGAGAGAGGGAACACCCGTGGAGGACAAATAGGCTGGAGAGGCATCAGTACTGTATTCCAAATGTATTCCAATTTTAGCTGTAGTGGGAAAATGGGGAAAAAAAACATACAGAAAAGCTCATAGAAGGTGTAGTGATGGATGAACGGATCACATGAGAAGGAGGAAGAGTTTTTGAGAAGATGGAGGACGGATGAAGGAAATGAATTTTTTTCTACACTGAGAGAGAGAGAATAGAGGGAGATTAGCAGAGAGAAGGGGGGTGAAAGAATAGCGCATTCCTTTCCTGTTGAGATGAAGCAATGTGGAGAAGAGAAAAATGGCAGAGGACTCAGCGTGAGGCAGAGACACAGAGTGAATCTGCTCTACCATCTATCCATCTGCAGCCGAGGCACTGGAGCTGCTCTGAGGCTACTTCGAGAAAGAGCTGCAGGACGCCAGGGTTCAGAAAATCCCTGAGAGAAACGACAGGATGCCCAAAAAAGGGAAAAAAAGAGGATGCAGGACATCAAGTGTGTGAAGCGAGGGAGGAAGGTGTGAACAACACAGAAACAAGAGAAGGAAAAATTAGGACATCGAGGCAGGAGGGAAGGAAGGACGTTTGTCAATCAGAATTCCTAATGCACTCACATCATGCACTTTCTCCACTCATCCTATCTTCTTCTTCACTGCGTTAATCCGCCCAGCCCTGCCAACAAGCCTGTACACTCCCAATCCTATATGAAGCCACAATCCCTCCCTTAAGGAAGTCAGACTGTTTAGAGGGGGGGGGTTGTGTTTTTTTGCTGGAATGTTCTGCTCACACACACACACACACACAGTGACACATGCACGCACACACACCCATATGCACACACACACGCATTTGCCAAGATCCCATATGCATCTAATCCTCAAATGACTGCCTTCTGAAAACTAAAGTGGAGATTAGGGCTGAGCCGAGGCTGTGATTGTTGTTACTGGGAGATTCTGCCTGTATACATGCATATTGAATACCGCAGTACACACATGTACCTGACAAGATTTAAAAAATGCTTAAGTCATTCGCAAATTGGCCGAAGTAAATAAAAGCATTAAGAGATGTCAGTCTCATGGATTTACCTCAGCACACTGGGAAGAGAACTTGATTCTTTTATCCCCTCTAGGGATTCCTGCATTTTTTTCATGTTCTAAATGCACCAATGAAATCACTTCTATCTTTTCTGAGCAGGTGGCAGACTTATCAGCAATCCAGAGGATCCTGAAACAGGTGTTTGCTTAATGGTGGCCTCCATGGGATTATCTCTACGTATTTAGATCTTTCTTTGAAGCAAAAAAACAGTGTCTCAGTGTGTTTCTTTGGCTTAGGATATAGAAGAGTATGTTGATTGCTTTACTTGTGCCCACCATATGAGGCTGAACGGACCAAAGAAGACTTTTCTTGATGAGAACAGTTCTCATCTGAGGCAACAGGAGCGTGCTTATCCTGCACCTGCAAAAAGGAAGATATTACCAGAGAAGAATCCTTCTCTCCGGGGATGAGGTCATCCGAAAAAACTGCATAGGCCCCATCATCATATACAGGGGGTCCTCGTGTTACGACGGAGATCCGTTCCTGAGAATGTGTCGTAACCGAATTTCTACGTTAGTCGGAACATACATTCACCGCCCCCCCCCCCTTGCCAGCCGGCCATTTCACATAAGTAAACACAAGGCAGAGTAGCCTAGCTGTGCTGTGGAGGTGTTGGAGAGCTGGCAGGCGCGCTGAGAGACAGAGAGAGTGCTCACCAACTACTTCCCGTGCGAAGTCTGTACGTATTTACGGGGCAAACCGCTTAAGCCGAAACAAGGAAGTTCACGGGACATGTGTCGTAACCACGAAAACAACGTATCTCGCGACCGTCATTTTTTGAAATACATTTTCCCATGAGCCACCTCACAGGATGAACACAATACAGTGATACATGGATAATGTGACATGTACTTTAATTCCTGCGCACCTGAGCACCACTTATTTGCACCCCTGTATATTACTGTCAGCGGTACATTCATTCCTATTCATTCATACATATGTGATGACTGCACCATGAACACTGTAGCAGGTGGTTCAAGCCAAAAAACTATGATGGGGGTTGTGTTGTTAACGTTAATAAAAGTCAGTTTTGACCAAATGCCATGTGAGATGTCATAGTTACATTTAGCAAAGGCTGCACAATAGATATCGAGTCTCTGGTTTCACATATAAAGTCAGATTACACCTAGTAACTTCAGTAGATACCTGTCCAGCCTCATTTCTGTTAACTGCACAGTTGCAACATATTGTTTTGGGTAGACGACAGGCGTTCAGAACGCAAGCTGTCACAGGAAGTTATGGTTCGACTCAGGTACCAATGGCACGTCAGAGACTTTGGTTATGCTGAGGACTCACAGCAAGGCCTCCCACTCACGCTCGCACTCATTCAGTCCTGTTTGTAGCCTTCTGCCTTACTGCTGGGGGTTTTGTAACGCAGGCTGGATGCAGGATTGGGAGGGAGGTGTAGTGTCACTGTACAATACAGCTACATTGAAATGGCTCTGTGAACAGAGTTGAGATGGGAATTTTAATGAGGTTGCAATTATATAGATCATAATCATGATTCAAAGCCGCAGTGGCAGCCAAAAGCTGCAGAGGCAGTGGAAGGATATCGTGTATGATGTAGATGCTGCCTTCCTCTTTTCTGTCTTTCCTCGGAGTGTGTGATTTCACAGGCAGTGCTGCGCGCTGTTAAACAAATAAGCCCGAATCAACTATTCACTTCTAACAGGAAGAAGAAATGGAAAATCTTGATGAGGCAACCAAAGCCTTTCCCCAACTCCCTCACGTCTTTGACCAGATTTGGTATCTGGATTAATAACCTCACTTTATAATAATCAGGCCAAGTGTGGCCATGTTTTTTTTTTTTTTTTTGGGGGGGGGGGGGGGGTAATTAGGGGGGGCGTAATTAGCTGTCTTCACAGAAATGCAAGGAGGAAGGGAGGGAGGCTCTTATCAGCAGACCCAAAGAAAACTTATCCCTCTCTCCCTTTTACCTGTTTTCTCCTCTGTTCTCCAGTCACTTTCTTTTGGATGTGCCACCAGAACCTTTTTAATAATCCCACTGCAATTTACACTCATCTCCAGACGCAGCTCCTCACAGACCCAATAACAATAGCAGTAACCCCCTTATTCCCTCAACTCCAGTATTGATTCTCAGACGAGGCTAATAGGGCAAGAAGGTCATCTCTGCCCCGCGTTTTTGGGACACCATGTAATTAACTGCTACCCAATCAATTAAAGTGACATGCTGCAGTGGAGATACATTCAAGTAATGGAAGAACAAGAAAAAGCACAAACTTAGAAACTTGTGTACGTGATATGGGTGCACATATATTGACAGAGCTAATTGATTTAGCCAGTGATGACACAAAAATGCCATTAATTACTTTCCAAATAGAGTAGGTCTCTCTCGTCAGGGAAAAAAGACATAGTTGGCTTTGTTTAGTCTTATCATGCATCTAATTCTGTTATTTTTTTCTACAATGTTCTGATGCTCAAGCAAAGAAAATAAATCTTTTATGATTTTAACTTGATAATAACGGAAATAACATGAATCATTTCAAGATGAAAGGTTTGACCCCTTGCTATCAAGTTTGATGGCATTCACGATCCCCTAAGTCATCCCTATGGCCACCATAAGGTATTTAAGATCAAATAAAATATAAAATATTCATGACCTCCGAAGTTGCAAAGAAAAATTCCCCCCTTTAATCTGTTTCATCAGATCATCAGTGTCTTAAAACAGTGGACATCGCCAACTTGGCGATGTGTGCATAGCATGTAAAGTAAATCCTCACAGGAAAAGATGAGTCGGTGTGATTAGTCACGGTCCACAGCTCAAAGAAATGAAGAAAGAGCTTGATGATTCTAATCGAATATGAAAGGGACTTGAGTGGACAGAGGAGGCAGCAGCACAACCACCAAACATAGACTGGTTTTGCAGGAGGTGGCCACAGACCATTTCTAGCTCTCCGTTCTTTCACTTTACATTCACTCTACATTTGCTAATGTCCTTGTCAGCCCTTATCGTATGAGACTCAGCCCAGCAACTGGAGCCGTGTCCACTGCCAGAGACATCCACAACCATCCTCTCATTACATGGGAGCACACTGTTAGAAACAGGGGTGTCATGAGGACTCGGCGTCCTCTTTTGGGGCCTGTGCTCCAAGCCCAGCACTATGCAGCTCAATTGGCAGTCACAGGAGAACACCAGAGAAATTGGCAGGTTCGCCACTGGTGCTGTGCTGCCTTCACAGATGAGAGCTGGTTCACAATTAACTCATGCGACAGACTTGAGAGAGTGAGGAAATGCTGTGGTGAACATTTTGTTGGCTGCAGCATCATCCAGCATGACCCGTTTGTCAGCTGTCAGTAATGGACCAGCTGCCCAGCCGACCTATTGTCAGACCTCATACTGGTGCATTGGGCCGTGGCTGCTCCTGATGCAGGACAGTACTGAGCCTCATGGGCAACACAGCCCGCCCCTGGTGGTGGTGCAGTGTCTAGAGCAGCAAGCTTGAGATTAACCCCGCTCAGCACCACCGTGGGCCCTTGAGTAAGGCCCTTAACCCCCAATTACTCCCAGGCACAGTGCATGGCGGCCCACTGCTCCCACGTGTGTGATGGGTTAAAGGCAGAGACCAGATTTCGTTGTATACTGTACGGTAAGAGGACCGTGACAATGACAAAGAAAGCTTTCTTTCTGTCCTGAAAGTAGACGATTCATATTTCTGTCAGCTGAGAGTTTTTCAATCAACTACTGGGGAAGATCCTGCTGAACAATGTTTAAAAATCTGGCTGTTTAATGTAAAACTGAAATAAAAACATTAATACATCAAGTTGTCAGTCACATTTAATTTTGTGTCTGCGCTCTTAGGTGTTCCTCCTCAGTCATCCATCATTCTGACAAACTGACCTACATTGCAGACTGCTCTGCTGGTCTGTCTGTGCCAACTTATGTTCCGACAATATGGCTGCAAAGCACAGGGTGTAGTTGGGATGGGAAACACATTGAAAGAAATGTGGATAAAATGAAAGACAATGGAAATAATGGTCACAGTGAACAGTTCAGTCTGCTGGAACATCGCCTCCTATTCTGCACTATTTGGAAAAGTTCAACCAGCTAAAGAAGAAAATCATACATTAAATATGATGTCCCCCCCCCACACACACCACAATATTGAGAAAGATCTGGACTTTTATCAGCTCAGTCACATACAAGATCATGAATGATAAAATGATAAAATAAAGTGTTCAGAGGGAGTGATGATGCCCGAGTGAAACATTTGATTGAATATCTTTGCGATGCTATTTCTGCAAAGCTCTTTGGCTAATGGAGCCACTACAGAATATCAATGACTATCGCTATGATCGAGGGCACAGATGATTTGCTCAAAGATTTCTTTGGACGTTTGTGCCTTATTAGACACAGTGAAGGCAGGAGAGAAGAGAGAGGGAGAGACAGCCAGCCCAAAAAACTATTTCTGTCATGTTGACAATGGTATCTGTTTATCCACTTGAAACGCATCTGGATTCCTCTGAGCAGCAGATTGACAAAGTAACAAAACACTGAAATACAAAAGACACAAAGTAAAATGAGAAGGAAATGAATATGAGAAGGAATGAAAGATAAAAGGTGTACAGATGGGCAAATGATGAAAATGATAAAGAACTCATCTTTTCAAATATACATGAAACACATCCTGGCACATCGCACGCTGCCTCTGATAAACATCAGTCACCTCTGACAGCTGCATATGCAAGAGAAAAGCAACAACAGGCAGCCCTGATGTCACACACACAATTATTCAGACAGCAGCAAAGAAAAAGAGACACAAGCTTGTGTGTGTTCAAAAACATGTACTGAAAGTTTCGGTTATAAACACAGAAGCACAAATGTACTATGTACAAAAACAGAAATGTCACATTATAGATGACTACAGTATGAACAGGAACAGTGTTATTGATCAGTGACACAGACATGTGAAACACACAGGACAAACTGTCCATCCACAGCAAGTCAGACAAGTCTAACACACACACACGTCAAACACAGACTGCTCAGTCATCAGCCTCGACAAACTAGGATTTACTCCAGTGGTGTGAGGTAAGACCCTGCATAGATAGTTCTGCTCTCGAAGCCAACAGACAGGTGTCCCTCAGGATATCAGCTTTCCGCTCACATTTGCAATTTGAAAGTTTTACCACACAGAAAACAACTTTTAACATTCATCTCTTGATAATCTCTCTTCCCCCTGCATGCATATAAACACACATCACTGATGATGTCACTCTGATATCAGAGTTTTATTTCTTGTTTCTAACAGTTGGACCCAGTGCAAAGCAGTGGGAAATGAATCAAACCCAGATACCATTTTTGCTTTGGAGGTCTGCTTCTGTCGGGTTTGTGTCGGAGTTGTGGCTCTGCCATTGCTCATATATACTGCTCTAAATCCATCAAGACATACAGTGCATGCTTCTACTACTCAGTCTGAGAGGCAAATGTCAATGTTTTGTTTACCTTTTTGGATAAGTTGAATCAAGATTCTGTGAAGGCAGTCAGGTTATTATCTTCACACAGAGCACAACATTTGATGAGATGACTGACTCCGTTAGGCATAATTGACAAAAAGCCATCTTTTCTTTTCTCAGGACTAAAAGCTGACTCTGGACAGAACGATGTAGTTTGGTTGACAGGTACTCACACAGAATCCACAACACTAACAAGGAAGAACCAAAACAAATAAACTCAGGCTGGCAACACATAGACAGGAAGCAGAGGACAGTGGACACAAGTCAAACACATCAGGACGGGACACACAACCGCATGGCAGGGAAAACAGGTCTCTGTGTTCAGGGCTCTAATGCTGACCTGCAGTGTATGGATGAAATTATAAACTCCAAGAATAAAGTCACAACAAGCCAGTAAAACAGGACGATTCATGCTCCTGAATTATCTCCCTTTACGAAACAAATCCAAACAGAGAATGAATTATCCAGTTTCACAGTCCTAACTGAGAAAGAACAGATGAATACATCTAAAACAAAACAGCTATTTAAATAGCTGTTAGACTGCAGCTAGAGTTTCTAAAATATAATAAAAACTTTTAAAGAGCACAGTCACTGTTCAAAACAGCAACTTGTGCTGTCACTGGCAACACTCACTCTCGTAATAGAGGGACTTTCCAACATGAAATACTGACAAATAGCTGGCAGGACTGTTAGCTCAGGCTAATGCTACGCGACAGAAAATTGGTTCTAATGACAGTAGCTACTTGCCATCCTGAGTGTGGTGGCAGTACACGACCACTGCTTTTTTTTGCAGAGTTTAAAAAGAGCTGATGTCCTATGAAAGAAATGTGTGGTATGATCTCAGTGGACCTTACTTTGAAGACAGATGGATGCCCAGATTTCAGATATCTGTATAGGAACAGAATAAGACAGCTGCGCCCATGCTTAATTCAGTACTAGCAGTTCCTGTGTGCGCTGGAGGCACTGATGTGCAGACAGCTACGACTGGATCACCTTGACCATGAAGATAAGAAACCTGATGATAATCAGGCAACTTCTAGGATGTGTTTCCCTCACAGCTCAAGAACATAAAAGGCAGCAGGGCTTATGTGCAAACTCCAGTGTCGCCTGCATCCGAGCTTTGAAACCAGCTGTGGCGTCATGGAGGTTAAAATAAGGATAATCTGAACTTGGTTATTTTCAGCTAAATGACATGTGAGCAAAAAGAACCTCCGATTTCGAAGCATCTGTGAACACAGACCACACAGCAGGGGGAACGCTCTTCCCGCTGCGTTAACTACATGCGTTAATTGTTGAGACAACAACTCTGACACATAAATCCAGCTGGCAAAATCCAGACACCTACCCAGTTCTGGATAAATATACCTTTTTACATCTACCAAATAAAGAAGCCAGAAATCCACTGTGTATCCCAAACATGCATCCTAACTCATGGGTTTCAGCTCCTGACGTCTAAGTGGGGTCTTATTTTCAGTTTGTGCCATAAGGTTGAATCAGACTCAAACGAGGTCAGCTGATTTCCATTCCCACAGCTGGAAATCTTTGATAAAAGGGAAAGAAAGTGATTCTACCCAAATTACAGATCTTCTCCCATCCTCCTTTTTATGTTCACAGTCTGTCCTTCTCATTTTGACACATGCTTTTAGGCATGAAGAGAACTTTCCAACCAACTGAAAAGCCCAATCCAGAAAGATAAAGAGAAGTCAAGAGGTGGGCGTTCAGGGGTAAAATATTTAAATATGAATGGATCTTTGTCAGGTCAAAATGCTTCTTCCTGACATGTCACAGCCAAGAAGCAATGAGAGACAGCAAAAAGAGGACAAAAAAAGCTCTGCACACCATGGTGCCACCATTTGCCATCATTAATGACCCATAAAGAGTTTTCCATCAGGTCAAACACATTTTGTTTTTCAATAGGGGCCTCAAACTAATCGAAAAGCTTTTATTCAAGACATCCTTTCTTTTTTCATTCAATGTGTCCCTCAATGTCAAAAATGGATGTCCCCCTTCATTATGTGCTATTAAAGACCACTTTTTTAAAGAATCTGAAGAACCTTTATGTTCAATAGTGATTTATTCTGACCTTTTACATTTGATTGGCTGCAGATGAGGACTCCATTGGTTTTAAAAGCCTTTTCACGTCCGGGCGTGAACGTGAGCGAATTCCACTGCATGTGCGCATTGCTATGGGGGGAAGGGGGGGTGCTATGGGGTTTATTTGCATGTTTTCCAGCCACATGCCCATATCGTGCATGTTTGTGTGACTAGTTGAAAAAGGAACTGAGGTTGTGTATGTATGGGATTTGAAATGCCATTTTTTTATTTGACTGGGCTCTGATTAACGTCAGTACATTCACATTCAAAGTGCTGCTCTCTGGTCTGTGTAACCACTCAAGCATCCCACTATCTCCCAGCTGCAGCTATGCTATAAAGTTTAGGACTTTGAGGTAACAAGCATAGGGCAGGTTCAGCCACAAAGGGCCGTCTTGTTGGAAAATTACTGAGCTCTCATGTCCTGCACTTTTCTTTTTGCTGAGACCCCTCTGTCTTCGTCTCATTTTTCTCTCTGCACCATCTCTCCCATCATTTTTCCTTCTAATCTCTTTATCTCACTCATTCTCTTTCTCTTAGTCTTACCCACTCGTCTCCTCCTGTGGCTCTTGAAATCGAGTCTCTGCTGCTCGTTCAGTGAAAACAGGAGAGTCGCTTCATCACGGCGAAGTGGACCTTAAGTCTATTCAGCATCGACTCCTTTTCAGGTTGAGAGGACCTTTCTGTGATGGCCTGTGTGGGAAAGGCAGACAGAGGCCATTCACAAAGCTTTTTATAAGACTCTATTAAAGAGAGCCGCCTCCTTTCTCTCCTTCTCCATTTTTTTCTTTTTCTTTCCGTGTTCTTTTCCTTCTGCATCACGGCTGCTCCTTCATTCAGCGAAGACTTTTTATGAAGCCCACTGCTTCCCTTCCCCCCCACTCCCTCTAGCTGAATAAGGGGCCACCTTATCCTTCCTTTCTTACTTAGTCAATGACCTGCTTTGTGTTGAAGATTTTTCCGATGGTTCTAATAAAACGAGCAAAAAAAAAAAAAAGCAGGATTAAATTAGTTTTTTTATCGACCAAAGTGCCATGATTCTTCTGGGTTTGGGAGTACTTGCTTTGCTTTTTAAATAACTGCACCCCGCAGGACCATGCAGTCACACATGTGAATTGTGTGGGATTAGCATTTGAAAATGATGAATTTATTGAAATCTACACGAGACAGGACCATATGTATGTACTGACCCATCACTGAAACAGTCCCAAGCTAACTAACATCATTCTATTCAGAATGGTGACAAAAACTGACACAAGAAACATAAGCAAAACAACATAAAGGCAACAACGTTCTGATCTGACAACATGCACAAGGGGAAAATACAGAAGTAACAGTAGGATGCTCCTGTAGGAGGACACATGTAACCAAACTAGTAAATGAAGGTGTACAGCTTTGTACCATTATCTCCTTTCATTATCATTCAGTTTCAGTTATCGTTTGTGATGCAGCTAGATTCATAACAAAAGAAATAATTCACTCTCCAGCATTTTACAGGTTGCAGACACTGTGAATTATGTATTTAGCATAATTTGGAATATATTTTAAAATTACCTTCATAAGTGATGAAGGACAGCCCTTGGTTGAATTTATGTTGTGCTTAAAAGGCAAACTTAATAAATGGCCTTCCTCTTAGAGCAGCATCTATTTCTCCCCTTAGCTTTCTACGCACCAGACACAGATACATGCTTCTGTTTTAATTTGCCATATACATACACACATATTGCCCATGTTAAATTGGAAGCTTAATGTGTAAATGGATAGAAAATGCATTTAGACTGGCGTTTTGCTTCTAAGTGATTTTTGAGAGGCATTTAAAGCGGACACATCCTAATTACCTCCACCAATGAGGCAATGTTCTCTGTCTGGCTGTCGGAAGGATCAATGACAAACTATTAGAACAATTTCCATGACACTTTGGGGAGGGGTAGTGTAGCGTGTGCACAGCTTGTTTAGAAAGATATCTGTAGTTTAGTCTGGTGCAGGTGGTTACAAAGAAGCGACACATGCTATCATAGATTCAAAGACTTGCAGGCCAAGAGAAAAACCCACAGAACAATCTCCAGACAGAGCCGTCAGTGCTCTGAAGCAAATATTGGTTTATTCTTTATTCTGTCCCCACACGCCTCAGCTCTCAGCCTTGGAACTTACAGAGGTGGGGGTATTGGCGAGCTGTATGGCACCACAGGGAGAGACAATGGGGACATATACCACTGATCAAAATATTATTACAAAACTAAACAGAATAATTTAACATCTGCTTCTCTTCCATGCTCCATCTTGCGCTCCACTATCACTCATTCCATCTTTCTGTCTTTGTCTTTTTTCCCCACATCCCTCTGCCCCCTCCCTCTGATATCTACATATCTTTGATTTCACCAAATTAAAGAACACAGCTCCATGAAAACTATATGATCTTAGAGCCTATGTGGAGCCTCATGCAGATAATGAGTCTGCATGGGGTTTGGATCTGGGCAGTGCTTTTTCACCAGGAAATGAAGCCAGTTTTCATCTTTTCTTACTGTCCATAGAGAAAACAAAGAATGGTGTCACTGTACTGGGACAAACATTTTACAAATATCCCATTGACATTAAGTATCCAGATCAATAACATTTGACAACACCCTCATGTATCTTACATTTTCTTGATAATCATTGGCTGTACTTGATTTCCTATAAAGCCGACAATGCATATCACAGCAAAAACCAAAGAACGAGATCAAAGGGGATGTATGCAGAGCTCAGAGACCGGAGTTTGTCATGGCGCAGAAAAACAACAGGGGGTGGAGGCAAGCTGAGAAACTGCGGGAGGATGGTCTTGATCAACAACGTGAGGAAAAGGCCACTTCCAGTAGGTCAGCTATCACTGCAGCACAACACCAGTCTGGGCTAAAAAGATGCCTGCCGTCAGTAACAGACACACGAGTGCACCTAAAGGACTCTAATGAAACTATGACTGAAATGTTTAGCTGATCATCCTTCTGCAAGTTTCTTTTATGG
Source organism: Trinectes maculatus (assembly GCA_016785345.1). Lineage (NCBI taxonomy): Eukaryota > Metazoa > Chordata > Actinopteri > Pleuronectiformes > Achiridae > Trinectes > Trinectes maculatus. The sequence continues at coordinate 91,714 of JAFBJQ010002780.1, forward strand.
CAACTGGGAAAATTGTGTATTCACAGTTTTGTTAACAAAATTCTTCCATACAAACAAGTTTTAGAGAAGGAAATTCTTTTGCAACCATGTGAATGAGAGCCCAGATGGTGGTAGATCCATCATTACAAGAACAGCAGCGTATGGAAGTTTAAAAGCATCTGTTAGCCCTAAACAGTAACTTTTCTCATGAATACCCATTTAAAATTCAGATCCCCAGAGATTAAACCCAGTGTATGGTTATAAAGCCCAACGTTAAAGTTAAAATCAAATTTCTATGATCCAAATATTAACAGTCATAAATGATGATGGACAGCGGAGGTACAGTACAAACTGTTATCGACCTCCAGATGTGAGCTGTACAACCCAAGAGAATGGTTTTAATGGGCCACAAAAATAGTCATTTTGAAATTAGCATATCAATTGTCTGTTTATAAAATTGGAACACGACCATGCACTGCCACCCACTAGTGTTGTCTGACAGAGAATCAGACAGAGACACTCTGATGTAGAACAGCTGAGAGGAACTGATCACAGACCATCATAACTGCCAGTGTGCAGACCAAAGACAAAGGAGTGGCAGACGGAGACATGCTGCAGGTGGTTTTCATCGTAAAAAACCCTCAGATTCTATTGTTACCTATCAAAAGGTGGGGGGTGGAGGGGGGCATGATTGCGACAGATTGCATGTAGTTAACAAATGGAGTAACGCAAAACACAGAAGATTGGGAAACTCTGAGAAAGGGCATTTGAGAGTGCAAACACAAATGGAGATAAAGAGCCTGTTCAGACCTGAGAAATATCATCACAAGGCCACAGGTCAAAGTTCAGGTGTGGACAAATCCAAATGCGTCTTCAAAGACGATCGCTCAAACTACACTAAGAGGTGGTCTCTTGGACACCTGTGCAAATTTCTTGTACGTGTCTGATGACAAATGTGTCCGCAGGCCACATTAAAAGACTCACTAGCCATGTGTTGATATTTAACGTGACTGCTGCCACCACAATAATCGTTGATAACTAGGATCTATTTTTATTCTAAAGAATGAATCTTATTTCATGGTAGAGTGCATTTGTGAATCGAAATGTCGTCTGGTTTATTTGCATAGAGAATAGGGATGTAGATGTCCAATCACCAGTGGTCACAGGCGAGACGTTCAGAGGGCATTATAAGCTGTCAGGTGTGGACTGACATACTTGGAGTTGTCCATTTGTGCACGGCTGTCAGGACAGATGCTAATACCATGTCTGAACAAGGCCAAAGACACTGGAGAAGTGTGTGCTTTGTTAAACTGGTGGCTCCGATAACAAGGGGACTGAAAGCAATGCAATATGTTTATGTGAAAACTTTTCAGACATGGTCTCTTTTCTTCTTCCAAACTTGTCTGCCAGTGTACCAGCTATTGCTCTCCAAATTGCCAGGTACTATTGCTGTTGTTGTTAATAATAACAACATATAATAATTTTGTTCTCTGGATTTGAAGAGATATTGATGGGCCCCAAAGGATGATTCTCCGTGACTTTCTCTTTTTCCAAAATGACTTGCAGCCCTGCCATGTTTTCCTGCATAGTATAGCCTACTAATCCTTCCGGCGCTACCGGTCAGATTGGAAAACAATTTTGTAAACACTTGCATGAGCCCAAGAGGTAAATCACAGTGACTTTGGCAATAATCTTACTTTTCACTGTGGTGCAAACATTTATTTAAAAAATGACTTTCACAAAATGCTGTAGGCACAGTCTCTCAGATCCGATAACAGACTGGTTTATTAACCACAGATGTTGTAAAATATCACCTTTGAATACACTTTTCAACAGTTTTGTTGCCTTCTTCTTCTGTGGCATTTTATGGCAGCTGGCACACAATTTGTTGCATTGCTGCCATTTTTGTTCTAGTTTTGTTGTCATTGCATTTTTCATGAAGTGCTGACATTAAAGCTGGAAACAGACAGAGTGTAATAATTGCTTTATGCATGGCCCTCTATTCTGGTTTTATGAATGAAGGCTTCCCACTCTTATGATTACTGTCACAGTATGTCAGTGTATTGTGACTTGACTTGACCAACACTTGATTTATTAATTTGACTTAGACTTCGGAGGGGTTTTGGTGAATGTCTCGAGTTAAAGTTTCTTTTTGTTCAACTTATGTTGTGTATGGTCAAGAAGTCTTTTTTTTCAAGGTGTAAATCATTTTTGGTGTGCTGTTTCTCTAATCTTCCTTGACTTGTTTTTCCTGGCTCAAAGAAATTTCCCAAAGATTTTATCTTTTTATCTTTGTGGCAGAAACTCAGTCAGCGAGAGACAAACAGCCCACTAAACCCGAAAGCAGGAGCTTCAAGCACCAACATCGAGTGAATTTCAATATGGAATGAGAATCCGCTTCAATAAAGACAATATTATCCGAAGTCTCTGGGTGTGCAAACATCTCAGGCTTATGAACTCAATAAAAGAAATCATAGTACAGTAAACACTAGAGGGCGAAGACATTTGTATGTTGAAATATTCTTACGTGGATGACAATCAGCGTCAACAAATGTTAAAACTAATTTATGCAGCCAACCATCTGTCCTTCCTGACAAATGACCTCATAGATCTTGGTTTGTCTGTCAGACATATCCACATAGATGAAGAAGGGCCACTTTAAATATGCATCTTTCTATGATGTACGTCTTCTTTCATCCCAAAAGACAACCCAGCAAACCTTCAACATCAAAATCACCTCTTCATTTTGAACGCCACACAAGGTCACAGGAGACCTGCCTGTCATTTGTAATGACCAGCTTTCCTTCTCTGACTGTGTTGTATCTACCTTCCATTTGTGCCATTAGACAACATAAGGAAAATCAGGCCCCACATAGCTGCTGATACAGGTAATCTTGGTCTGGCACTATCATCCCAACACTATCTCAGAGAACCTCTTAAAAACGGATCCCTGCCAAGATCCCCCTCGTACCCTCTAACTCCTCTAACACCCTGACATGCCTAACTCGCACTTACTTTGCATTTTTGGTGCTATAATTCTATATAAAATAACTCTAACTTTGAGACGGCTACAGTGTCCTGACATGGAGAGGAGGAGTGTACCAAGTCAGGAATTACAGCCCATGGGTCCTTTGGAAATGACAGGCCGAGATGTCGCTGTGAAATACTCTCGGTTGTTCAGAGAGTGCGAGTTGATACCATTAATTACATTATAAATCTAGGGGATGTCGCCCTGGAGACGAGCGGCGGATCTTAAAAGAACATTTATAGGAGCAGAAGTGGTGGGTTTCTCTAGGAAAATAAGGTTGCCATGTCTGCGATAAAGACACAGACTTATATGAAAAGCAGATACCCCTATCTTAAATTACAAAGGAAATATGAGGGGGGTGAGAAACCCTTCTTGACTATAAATCCACCACATCTGTTCCAGTTACCTTCATCCTCATTCATTCTGTGTGATATTATACCATCAGGTGAACAAAAAACAACAATCATGAAACACAACAACATCCTGCACCTTAAAGTATAAAGGGAATATAGTTTAAGACAGGTAACAAATCCTCTCTCTCACACACACACACACACAAAAACACACACACACACACACACCAGTGTACATGCCTGATTACCACTCCCATGTGGATGCACATATACCAAGATGCACATATCTAGGTTACCATCACATACACTCAAACCACACGTACACCTTCACAGGCACCTAATCAATCACCAAGCTAGCTTATGTCCACATTACGACTCAAAACCAGTCATCTGGCTGGCACATTAGGTCCCTGACAGTGACTGTTTGTTTTCAGGATTAGTATCATCTCTGCATATTTGACATCAAGCTGGTTAATGAAGTCAAGAAAAACCATTAAACATCTTAACTTGAAACAATAATTCCATGCCAACACTCTAAAACAACACTGTTGTCATTAAAATGCCCCATATTCATTACAGTAAACTGCTATCTCCATGCAAAAATAGGTCACATAAACTGGTTATCATGTTATTAATGCAGCGTAGGAATCTAATCACATCACATGGTCTGTAAAATGAACTGGTTAAGTGTGAAATTAATATCACGTAATATTCTGGAGTCTTGCTGACAACAATGGTTACATGATGGCAGTGGAGAAAGAACAGCCTCAATAATAAAAGAGGTGGCTGATTTGTATATGTCGTCTCTTATTCAAGCTATTAAGCCAAGGAAAATAACTGAAACTACCTAATACATGGTTCATTCATTCATTCATTCCTCTTTTAAAACACAGATATACAATGCTATTCATGGTCCTCACCCCAGTGGCTGGGGGACGTGGTGGCTGGGGACCACAAGTCTAAATGATGTCTAGATGTCGAGTCAAGTAATGGCTAATGTGCCTGCTCTGATGTCATACTATAGTTATGTGTCAGACAGTCAGATAATTTCTGCTAGCTAGCATTTAATCAGCAATTTGACATTCACATTCCTTATGTCATACCTTTGTTGTGCATGGGGCACATTGTTATCCACAGAGCTTGTGATCCACATTGATCTGGTCACATCCATCCGTGTCTCTAGCTGAAGGTAATAGTGCTCCTATATATCACAATGGTTCAAAATGTACTCTTTTAAAACACAGATATACAATGCTATTCATGGTCCTCACCCCAGTGGCTGGGGGACGTGGTGGCTGGGGACCACAAGTCTAAATGATGTCTAGATGTCGAGTCAAGTAATGGCTAATGTGCCTGCTCTGATGTCATACTATAGTTATGTGTCAGACAGTCAGATAATTTCTGCTAGCTAGCATTTAATCAGCAATTTGACATTCACATTCCTTATGTCATACCTTTGTTGTGCATGGGGCACATTGTTATCCACAGAGCTTGTGATCCACATTGATCTGGTCACATCCATCCGTGTCTCTAGCTGAAGGTAATAGTGCTCCTATATATCAACTTCTAGGGCTTCGGCCATCAGGATAGATGGTGTGGAGACTGTTGGAGCGTACTTTGGGGATTTGTGGAAAAACCTTGAAATGTTGTCAGGTCGATGAGAGAAGCAGCAAGCAGCCATCATTCAGCTCGGAGAGGCCTTAGAAAAAGTTGAAGAGAAAAAAAACTCACCAATCAATATAGGAGCCATCAAAGACAGAGTCAAAGACACATGGAGAAAAGTCATCTATTATTACTTATAGGCTGGGGATAGGTAGAGGACAAAGTAAGAACCTGTGAATTGCATCACGTTTCTTACTCTAAACAATTCCTTTTTTTCTTAATTTTTGTATCAGTTCCAGGCTTATGCAGATTCTCCTAAATTCAACTCACTGCTGAGTCATTGCTTTGAGCAAAGTTAAACGCTGATAATACAGTATCATATAATTTATCTGTGGTGTAGGTGTATTTCTGCAAGGTCTGTTGACTTTATGCAAAAAAAAAAAAAAACAACCAAAAAAACCACAAAGTGAGCGTTCTGCCTCAGCACACCAATTGAATTATACAGTCAGGTATGTTTATTTAGTTTTCCTGATGTGCTAGGTAGTGTATGGGAGTACAGTGCTAAAAGTATTTACCTATTTCCCATGATTACCTCTTTTTGGATTCACACACAAAGCACCCCATGCAGAAGTTGTTTCTCTACTCTAATATTTTCTGTGTGACATTGCTCTTGTCACTCACTTTCCCTTGCAAATACAACACACCACCTATAAGGTGAACCCTAAGGTTCTGCTCCATCCAATCAGTAGTGGTCCTGGCTTTCCTGGCATCATGGGCGAACCCTAGGTTTAGGCAGCTCATGTTATACAAATGCTATCTCTGATACATTTGGCTTTGATTGGTAATTTGATACTTGATACATGCAGAGGCATCAGTAATTGACAGCGGAGTCATGACAGGTGGTGCTGGTGCATCATACTTGATAGTGATAGCAGTCATCATAAAAAACAACTTAAAGAGCCAGCTGTGGGTAGGGGGTTGGTTCAGATACGTCTTTAAAAGATAGGAAAGGTATGACTGAATGCTGTAGGGAGTTTTGCAGAAACCACAGTTAGGTAATTTTTGTGAAATTTCCCCACTGTGGGACTAATAAAGGAATATCTTATCTTATCTTATCTTAATGAAATACAATGGTGTGAGAATACACCGTTCATGTTTCCATAGGCATCTATTTTTACAGTTTGCCACAGGTTATTATAGGATACTGAGTTGAAGTGATGGCGAAGGCCTAACAACCGAGCTTTGACCTTAAAACTTGCTGTGCAAACTTAAATATTTCCTGAGGATTCAACCTTTTTATTCCGGTGTTAACAGCTTTTCAGGATAACAGCATCTGAAGCTCTTTATCAAATAGTGTTTTGCCCCTTTTGCCCTTGAACTTTCATAACCAGCTGCAATCTGATTCATGGACTTTTAAATGTCAATGGAAAAGAACTGATTAAAGTTTTAATGGTTTTACCTTTAAAACGGGGTTGTTGTTTGGTTTTATTGGTCCCAGGTTTCAGATATGTTCCTTTGAGATTTCTCCTTTAGTCCTTTACATCTCGTTGCCATCAGACTGGACAGAACCAGACTTTATGACATTGTTTTGGTACTAGTTCTTTGGCACATAAAAATAAAAGTCACAATAATTTAAAAAAAAATGATTCACTGACAAATTGTGCATTACGTGGTAGTGTAAAAAGCCCAAGATAGTGTCACTATGAAGCCAATGACTTAGGTTTGACAGCATCAGGACTTGGCAGTGTAATGATTCACATTCACATTCCTGAAGTTGGTGCTAAGACGTCCAGAAAGATGCAATGAATCCCGCACTGAGCTTTCACGAATTTGACATCAAATTTAAAGTTAATTATGGAGGCTGAAGTTACACAAAGTGGACTCATACTCCAACAAATGGGACTGATGATTGAAATTGGACCTGAGGTTCAGTGACAGCCCTCTGTATATCATCCACACTGGGAAAAAAAATCACAAATCAAAAGCTGACACAATGACATTCTGCCGCCGTTCTGGAGACCACATGCCAACAACTGCTCTGAATGACAATGCAGGTACACTCTTCTGCATTAATTACTGCCATGAGTATCAACTGCCTGCAAAGAGACAAGAATAATAATAATCATTTTAAAAGGTAAAAGCAATGGGTTTTGTCCACAGTCACTGCTAGAGGTTAAAGCTGCAGGTAATCTTTCTGAATGTCATTTTTTATCTTTGTTTAAACTATCCCTATGCCCATACAGCAGTACATGAGACATGTCATCTGTGAAAAAAAACATCTCCAGTTGCGCCACCGACTGCTCCTACTGCGATTTGCAAAATCCACCGCGCCCAACACAAAACAACCAATCAGAGCCAGAGGAGCATCTGATGCAGTGTCTGACATCTGTCAATCACTACTCACAAACCACCCCTCCCTCCATTCATGCTGTGGGCTGCCGCATAGACGTCACGGGGAGGTGGGGCTTGGAGGCGGGGCATGAGTGCAGCGGGGAGGGAGGGGGAGTGACGTGGAACTGCTCTCGTCTCCATCTTACATACAGCAGCTTTAATGCAAAAGCACATATCATACATGTCGGATCCTGTCATGACAATGTAGATGTGGAACCCAACATCTACATTGATCTTCTTTCCCCTGTTGTTTATCTCACTGAGTTTAGCAAATAAAACTATTTGTTGCCAACTTCATTCAACTTTAAACTTAGCCTATTTGTTTCTAAGGCGGCTGTGAGTCAGGATGAAGTCCGATTCACTGATGTGGTGATTGTGGGTTCAAAAGAGAGATTCTTTTAAGAGCTGGACATGCACACACACACTGCACTGAATGTTTTTGCTGTGGGCATTCGGCTGCCACCCTTTTTTTATCTGTCCTATAGCCAGGGCGAGGAAATGAAAAAGAAACATGAATAAAGTGACAGTCCGTATAAAGAATCCACACAGCCACATCCACAGGACCTGAATAGACTAAATATTTCCAAGGAATAAGTTCAGTTAGAAATTTTCTCTGCAGCTTTTGACAGTTCTGAGGTCATGAAGTTCAGGGCATATACTGGGTCACTGACACAGAGGTGACGCAAGCAACGCTGGAGCAAGATTGATGATTTCTAGGTCACATGAAAAAATGTTTTATATTTTGCAGTTATTGCCAGTGGAAAACTTGTGTCTACAACGTGTATTCACATATGCTGTCTTTGTGGACTGAGACTGTCAAATGCATTGGAGACACTCAGTGTCAGGTCCACACGAAACACGTTGGAACCTATCTGACCGAAACACATTTATGTAGGTTTCAGCTGACTAGTTCAGGAGGTGCAGCCTCAGTGTACAGCATCACAACAGTCAAATCCCCTTCACAGATGCAGAAGAGTGCAGGAGTACGACTCTCATGGTGAAGGCACAATGCAAAGAGAATAAAAGATCCTCCAGCTGAACAGGAACGCACAGCCAAGGTGCTGGATTCCATCAAATGTGTGTCAGGAATGTGTAGCAGATGTATTCACAAAATTAATCTATATTTATCATTGTGAACCTTTTCAATACTGCGAGTATTGTAACATTAGGGAAACTGCATTCAGTGACTGTTGGACCTAGACTGCTGGTTCTAGTGTTTTAAAATTAACACAGGGAAGAAGAAATTAAGAAATAAAAAATGTTAGAATTGCGGTATGTTGCATACTGTTCTTCTTGAACATTTCTATTTCTTGTTTTTATGAAACCACAACTGTTTCTTGTTCTCACAGGAATTAACGTTGATTCAAAATCCACATCAATAAAGTCATTTCACTCACTCACTCATTTTTGTGCACATAAATTCTCTCCTATCCGTACACACACGCGCACACACGCGCACACACACAAAGAATGGCCTATATATAGCAAGAAAAAAAAAGAAACATGTTCATCCTTGTTGAGCAATCAACACAAAAATGAATTGAGTGTTGATTGCTGGAGTTGTGCAGTTTTGCTGGTTAAGTGGGCCGATCCAAATGAAGTGTGGGAGATAGCTGAGACAAAGAGATTTAAACAGGTTAAAATGAGGCTACAGATCTGGGTCAGAGAAGCATCGCACTAAAAGCTGTGGAGCCTCGGAGCACCGGTGAGAGACTCAACTAGACTCAAGGTCAAGAGTGAACTTAAAACGTGAAGCAGTGTCATGCAATGGCAGCAGTTTTCAACTATTTACTTGACAACAGCAACAAAAACAGTCATGAGTAAATGAAGGGAGAGAGAGACAGAGGAGTGAATAAGAGTGAGAGAGATGAAACTCAGGACAGAAATCATGAAGGGGATGAAGGCGGAAAAAAGGCAGTGGGATGTGTGCAGGAAGAAGACCCACGGAAACGAGGTGATGAATAATAGGGATGGAGACACCAAGAAAAATGAGGCAGAGAGGAAAGGGGGGGAATTGAGTGTGTGGGGGGTGGAAGATATGAGAAATATGTGAGGAGTAAGTATGGAGAGCTGGGGAAAGTGAAGAAGTGGCTGTACTGCCCTGTGGCCGACAGCGGAGTCTCAGAGTGCTCAGCATATTTCAGCTCTCCATCCAGAGCTGCCCCATCTGAGAACATTGTGTCTGCAGGTGCTGTGTCCACCTCCGTAGCCTACTTTAAACTCCGTACAGCTGGACAGAATGAAGATCTATGGCTTTCACTGTTTTTAGGTTACAGCATAGGTGAGTTTTCCCCGACCACCCATCTCATCTGTTCCTCATCCTAACCATCCCATCCTAGCCTGAGATGATCTCCAGTGAAATATCACATGCAAGGGCTTACTCCATCTTGGAGGAGACCTGGATGACATACACTTATTTTTACCCGTTCTTCTCCCAATGCATCACAATGGTTACAATGACTGGTGAAGCCTGTTCATTTGACCCCTGTCTGATTATTGATGATTCTACATAAGCACAAATCTCTGTCTGTATCCATCTGCCATAGTGAACCTCAGTACTGATTTGGCATTGATCCCAAACACAAAACCAGACTTGTCATTCGGTACCTATTTTCATCTGTGAGCCAATGCGCAGGTTAATGTACATAATATACATCAAGTCATCATCATTCTCTCCACCACTGAAATCCTCCTTATCCTCTGACACGGCGGAGCCATTCCAGCAAAATCATTATGAGGCTGTAATATTTAGTTCCGGCCGTTATAAAATAAAGTGGCTGTTTGATTGTATTGTAACTTAGAGAGTGTAGTCTTATGTTTTTCCTGGTTTATAATCCGAAAAATGTTCATTCACTTTCAGAAGTGCCTGCCTAGTGGAGCGACTCGTTTTTTTCCCCCCCGTTTAACCACAGAAGCAAACAGTGCTCTCTGAGCCTGAGGTGTTAAAGTGAGAGAGAGAGAGAGAGAGAGAGAGAGAGAGAGAGAGAGAGAGAGAGAGAGAGAGAGCATTTTCCAAACTACGGTGAAGTTTCAGGAGGAGATAAAGCTTTACAGGGGTCAAATTATTATTAATACTTGCACCAATTTCTTTTATCTAATACAGGCTGTTCCTTTGTAGCTGGACAGAAGCCACCGTCAGAGGAAAAAGGAAATGACAGCCTGCTTATAGTTTGCTAAATGGCATTTAAAGGACACTGAGAGCATGAGGACAAAAACTCTCTGGTCTGATGAGAGTAAAGCTTAACTGTTTGGGCAGGACTCCAAATACTCTCTGGTGGGCACCAAGCTCCATACATCACCTCGCTAATACAACTAGTACAATAAGACATGGTAATAGCAGCATTGGTCTTTAGGGGCATATTTAAAGGGTATGAATACTGTTGTAAATCATAGATCTTATTTCTTCTAAATTTGCAACCCCCCCCTTCCCCCCCGTTTAACCACAGAAGCAAACAGTGCTCTCTGAGCCTGAGGTGTTAAAGTGAGAGTGAGAGAGAGAGAGAGAGAGAGAGAGAGAGAGAGAGAGAGAGAGAGAGAGAGAGAGCATTTTCCAAACTCCGGGGAAGTTTCAGGAGGAGATAAAGCTTTACAGGGGTCAAATTATTATTAATACTCGCACCAATTTCTTTTATCTAATACAGGCTGTTCCTTTGTAGCTGGACAGAAGCCACCGTCAGAGGAAAAAGGAAATGACAGCCTGCTTATAGTTTGCTAAATGGCATTTAAAGGACACTGAGAGCATGAGGACAAAAACTCTCTGGTCTGATGAGAGTAAAGCTTAACTGTTTGGGCAGGACTCCAAATACTCTCTGGTGGGCACCAAGCTCCATACATCACCTCGCTAATACAACTAGTACAATAAGACATGGTAATAGCAGCATTGGTCTTTAGGGGCATATTTAAAGGGTATGAATACTGTTGTAAATCATAGATCTTATTTCTTCTAAATTTGCAAAAGAAGTGAAAAGTTGGTTTAATCATGGTTTGATGAATGTGAACTAACGGGGGAAAAAAAGATAATTCTATCCATTTACAATCCAATACACAGGAGAAAGTACTGTACATAAATTCCTTATTCTTCCCCTGACGCAGTCCTCACTGCACGTATGGATCAGTATGGAGTTTCAAAATAAGTTACATTATTTTCACCTGCTAGTCTCTCTAACAATTGTCAGTCAGTTTGCTGTTGAGCAGTTGAGTTTATCATTGCTGCTTCAAAGTTCTGCATTCATCATGTAACTGTCATAGCTCTTAAAAAATGCAAGTTTTCATTTTGCTCACTCAGACTTTTTCCATTTCCGTTTCTCTGTCCTGTAACAATGCAGATGTGGGAATATGAAGGTTGAGAGAAAAGGCAGAATCTTTACTTACCGTTCAAGTTGTCACAGATGAGAACGGCAGCCAAACCCAGGTGACGGACGGCCAAACAGCTTAGCTCCAAAAATACTACAGTCATAGATGAAAAAGTACTAGAATGTTGCAGTACATGTGCATGATGATGACAAGACAACCTGCCAAAGCACAATGGAATGAGCAGAGCGTGTAATGGGGTCCACCTGAGGGGAAGTGCAGGGACAGGAAACTAGTCAGGTCACAGGTGTGCAGATGTCAGCAGACCAGGAAGCAGGGACTGACAAGACAGGAAATACTAGTGTTGACAAAATAAATCAGGAAGTGGAAACATGTGAAGAACCTCACTGGGTATTACAGTAATGTCCTGTGGTGCAAGCTTTGTGAGGTCAGGGGTCATTTGCAGGAAACAGTTGTTGTTTCTGACCTACTTCACCAGGCTATGGCCACGCACCATAATTCAAACATGAATGACATGACCATGGGTGGCTGCTATTGTGCCAAACGGACATGTTGTCACCCAGCAGGAGATGAAACATGCCTTTGCCAAAAGCTCGGGGTTTGTCTTTAAGGAATACAAAGGAGCAGAAGCTAAAAACACGAGTTAGATGGAAGAGGGCCAGCGGTCAGTACATGACCTTGTTCTGGCCCAAACAGATAGCTCTGTCATCTGTGTGCACGTGTGCGTTCGCTCGTGTGTGTGTGTGTGTGTGTGTGTTTGTCAGAGTATAGGAGCAGCACTGGCCAGTATCCTCACAGCACCTTGTGCTCTTTATTTCTTTTGTTCTCTCTCTTCTATTCAAGTGTCTTCAAATTGTCCAATTAAAAAAAACAACAAAACAAACAAACAATGCAAAACAGCCTGGACAACTGTGAACTGTAAGTCACTGGGATTTACATCTATACCTTTTATCTTAGATTGTGTGGAAAGTTTCGGGGTTTTTTTTTTTGGTAAAAATAGATTATAAAATAATGAGGTTGCTCAAAAGGCGTATTTAGCATGAAGACGACATAGACTCTTGGGCTTAGCTAAATCACAGAACAAAACAAACAAACAACAATGCAAAACAGCCTGGACAACTGTGAACTGTAAGTCACTGGGATTTACATCTATACCTTTTATCTTAGATTGTGTGGAAAGTTTCGGGGTTTTTTTTTTTGGTAAAAATAGATTATAAAATAATGAGGTTGCTCAAAAGGCGTATTTAGCATGAAGACGACATAGACTCTTGGGCTTAGCTAAATCACAGAGGATAAGGTGCAATTTGATTTCCACTTTACAGCAACATCTCTGGATAAGATTTATTCATTTGGAGCTCTTCACTTTAATCCCTGCTCATAAATGAACCTCATCTAGCCTGCAGAAATTGGGCTTTGGGAAGTCACGGGTTCACTTGCAAGGCATAGTGGTGGGCAGGGAACATTAATAACCTATATGAGTCAACCAAGGGATACTGGGGGACAAAAAACATCTGGCAACTGGCTGCATGAGCTATGTATGGAATCTTTACATTATGACACGACTGGGTTACTAAAATTCAAATATTTCAGGTAAAACATATTCACTGTCACATACATACAAATGAATACTAGGGGACACCTGGATACATGAGGGAATTTTCTGTCTGATAAAAGATCCTGACCAAATTGAAAAATATTAATATCCATATGCATAAATACAGTAAATGTGATTTCTGCTACTGCTACATCTGCTTTTTACAGTTCAAAGAATAAAGGGATCAAAATGTGGAGAAGTTGTCTCTGTTGTTTTTTGGATTATAGCCACCAATGGTAAAAATCTGTTCAAGGACTAGAATATTGTATTATTTCACTGTCTACTCACTGACATGTTTTATACCATGACTGTCAGATGATGAAGGTCATTTAATGGGGTTGCAAGTTGAGAAGAGTGGATCTTACTTGCTAAAGTTCTATTATTTTCATCTACAAGGTTGGTTTAGTCATGCAAAGTTTTCTTTTGAAAGAGCTATTGTTAACATCACCTTGTGTGTACTTTTTGTCTGCATTATGTGCAACATAAACAGTCTGAAGAAAAAAATGATCATCATTACATTACTTTTAAACTACAAAAAGGTGTTTTTTTCCACTTTAGGAAAGTACAATTGATTTCTTAAATGGTTTCATTAAAGCAATGGGCTACAAGGTCACACTTCTTCATACTGTGTAAAAATTGGCAGCCTGGAAGTAATGTCTACACAACACAATATTATGGTTGTTAACTGGTTGTAATGTTGCGGTAGATCAGGGAAGGTTTTCCATTGTCAACAATGAAGCCAGTGAAACAAAGTGAAACTATTCATTCTGGTTAAATTCACATGGAGTCAGAAATACACTGACACCACTAACTTAAGACAATAACTGAAAACCAGTTAATGGTCTTCATGTTGTGGCTGATCAGTCAAATCTATACATGGATTTATGGATGTAATGGCATCCACTGACGTAGTAGACAGTAGCATGTAAGGAACATGGCAAATTACCATGTTCCTTACATCAGCAGTGATTTTGAATGAGGGCAGTTTCCATATCTGAAAAACAACATGGACAGAGGGGAGAACAACAAAAAAAAAAGACCCAGAGTTTTAATAAAGAGAAGTTTACCAAGAAACTTGTCTGTGTGAGGTCTCCTGTTTAGAGTCGCTCTGCCCCTTCAGTCATATAAAACCCATTATAAAGCCCCACTATAGGAGGAGCAGCTGTGTCATTCAATCTGCATTAGTCAGAGAGCCTAACGACATAAAGGCACAGCTCCTGTACGCTCTATTGTCCAATCCCCGTCTCTTTAGAGATACATCGCCTCCGTCACTGCACTCATGTCAGGCTCCACTAAACAACACTGTTCTGAGCGTGAACGCAGTCTCTCGCCAGTAGCACATGGCATCTGCCCGCCAGCCGTGCCTGAGCGCTAATACTGGCTTGGTGTGTTTCACAGCAAGCTGTCAAAGGCCTCCCCAAGCATTTCTGTTCATCATGTAGGATACTGTATATGAAGCCCCCCACCCCTCACCCCCCAACTGGTTAATGGAGTCAGCCTCCTGCTGTTGTGTTTACGCGGCGTGATTTCACATCACTGCTCTCTGGGTGCAACTATATCACAGCCGACAAAGCACAAATAAAGCGGATTGTTACTCTTGGCATCACTTTTCCCCTGACGTTATCATCCCAGCACTCTGCCACGGCTCTTGTCTCTCTCTCTCCCACCCTCTATCCATCTCCTCTCGTTTAGCTTCCTCTCCTCTCTGCCTCATCCCTCCGACACGTCTCTTTTCTCTCCGTTTCATGTCCTGACCTCTCCAGATTCCTCTGCCTGCCTGCTGCCACCGTCGCGCCGGGGGGATTTGGAGAGATGATCAAGTGAAGATAATGCGCTTTGCGGCTTTTTTTATTTCCTTCTTTCCACCCACCGCAGCTGGATAATACCTTATCCACAACGACGACGTGCTGATGCTAACTGGTGCCAGCTCCGCACCAGGCGCTGTTTGTTGCACTGTCGACTAAGCATAAAAAAAGAGGTGCTTACAACGTGCCGGCACAGTCAGAAGTCAAAGAAGAAAGTCTTTAGCGGCTGTTGAAAGAGATGTCAGTGGAGGGGAGGAGGGGAGGTGTGGAGGGGAGGCCTCTGAGGTGAGAACATCTGATTGAAGGTGAGTTTGGAAATAGACAATTCAGGGCGGAAAAGACCAAGCAAAGCAGGAAAAATGGAGGAAATGCAGAAGAAGGCAAAGGCTTTTCTGGGTGAAGTGTAACTGGAGGCGAAAGCTGTGATCCCCTCTCCTCTCATGACACACTTCATGAGTCGCCAAATTATGTGGAACTTATGAAAAAGCACTTGAACAGGCAATTATTTTCCTCCCTCGTGAAAATCCCTGCGTTAGTGTCAGCTTATTAGGAGATGAATTTGCCTGCCATTTAGCTGCTTGTTTGTCCCACAAATGAATGCAGACAGAGCAGACCGCCAGAGAAGACTTTATTACTCTCTCTCTCTCTCACACACACACACACACACACACGCGCAGACGCACATGCACATGCACAAGCAGAAGCACATGTACCCACACCAACTAGGACAAAACCAGTCGTTGATGAGCTCTGCAGGTTGGTTTTTGAAGGAGGTGGAAGTGGTGCCTGGATGAAGATCAGAGGATGCAAACATCACAGGATTTGACCATGTCCTGCTTTCTACACTTTCTTAGTCACTGGAGACAAGAAGTTAAGTTGACGTCAAAGAATGTGGCTCTCAACTGTCTGCTGTGTGTCCTCAGTCACTCACTGAGAGTCAGCTGTTTGGTGCTGAGCGGGCAGTAAACAGTGTGATAGCAGCCCTGTGAGAGCAGAGCAAGTGAAATACCAAAATTAAACACTGAGCATAAAATGACCATAAAGCTCCATAAAGCCGCAGGGATCTGCTGAGTCATCTGATAATTCCTCACTTTGAGTGACTCCTTCCTCCACACTGTCACAGTGTTTTCACGCTGTGATTTGATCTGGTGTCAGTGGTGGGACCATTGTGAGGCTAACAGGTTCGCTGTGTCAGGCAGAAGGAAGAGTGGAATAAAGATCCAAATCTTCTCTGGAAAAACAAGAGCAAAACTTCCCGACAATACAAATCCAGCTGATGAAGGTGCCTGCTACAAGCTTATCTTACCATCAGTACAGCTCACACTGACAAGATGCAGCCTGGGTGCATTGAGTTCTGTCCACTCCGTCCAGATTGGTGATGGGATGCTCAGAACATCATATGGCCATATTGTTTTAGCAGTGTTCATGTACAAATGTGACCGCGCCCATGAGAACCCGGCTAAAGTCGCCAAGACGCTCTGCGATAAAGAGCTTCTTGTTTTCGCTAGAAATTTCCAGAAGTTTGATTCATTTACACTGCTTTTTTTTAAGGTCTCTGGGATTATTTTATGTGCACAAACAACTGTTAACTTTTGTGTGATTTGGTTTAGGTTCTTCTTTTCTATCATTAGAAAGTGCATACAAACTTTGCGATCAATGCGCATCTGCTACGATAATGTTTCTTTAAGAGAGGAGGCAACAACTTCCGACTTTAGCTGGGTTTTTATAGGCAGGGTCACAAATGTGTCTGGATCCAAATTAAGGGACCACTCATTCAAAAAGACAGTTAGCAATTATTGCTAACTATTATTCAGAATGTGTCAAACATTCTGGATGATGCAGTTTGCCTGGAGAAAGAAGGAATGGACTTTGTCTCGATTGCTCTATTTTTTTCTTTTAATTTTGTGCAATTTTGTACACACACACACACACACACACCTGCGCATGCACATAGAGTCCAGACATGAATAAATCAATGACGTGTATGTTATTAATTCAAAGTACTTGTCAATCCAAGTTACAATCATGAACATCTGACTAGCATCCTCAACATCCACTGTGTGGAAACATTCTCTTGCAGAATCACTGACGCCTCAGCAGTTACACTTTACCATAAAAACCCTCAATGTATCGATAAACAACAAAAGTGACGTGAACAAAATGCAATGACAAATGTACCTGCTTTTTTTTATTATCCATAAAACAAAGTGTGATAAAAGCACTGACAGTCACTGCCACAGTATTCAGTGCGCAAACGTGCAACAACCGTCATCATTGTGTCACAAAACAGATCAACTGAACAGTCAAAGGAATCAGTGTGTCAAAAGAACAATGACTTAAAAGAAAAGCAAACTGGTTTCGTTCTTTTGGCGTCAGAAGTTGTGAAATGAAGGTTTTAGTTGTCCTGTAGTGGCTCCATCAGGTGAAACTGACTCCAGGCTCACAGCAACACTGGCTCTTATAGCAGCACGGGGGATAGTTCCATTTTTTAGACATCTTGGGATTTAACCAACTCACTAAAAGCCTTCTTCTAAATCACCACTCACCCTGAGCCTGCTCTAATGGCTCAGCACACATTCCACATCTTCACGGGGATTTCAGCAAATTGCAATGCACTTTATTGTCCATGTGTCCTGATTGTTAGAGCATCCCATAAATCATGCTTTAGAGAGGGTTACAATGCATCCAGTCATAATGGAATAGAACTGATTTAAACAAAAATACAGATAAACCCAAATGGTCCACTTACTTTTCTTGCAACTGCGTGCGTCTGCGTGCGTCTGCGTGTGTGTGTGTGTGATAATGTCACTATCCTGCACATTTGTCTCTGGGAGTGACAGAGACAGGAAGAATATTAGAGTGTGCATGTTGGCCTTCCTGTGCTTACAGAGAGCAGCAGCACTTACTCAGCCAGCCTGATAACGAGAGCATTATGGAAGCAATCCATTTGCCTGAAGAAGGTGTGCAGATGAAATAGAATAGTTGGGCTGCTGGGCGAAAGAGAATACGATTTGATGCATTACTCAACATGTCAAAAAGTATTTTTCCAATTTATTCAGTGCAACTTAAGGAAAGTTGGGGGGGGATTTGTTTTGAGAGCAGCCAGTGAAGCCCAGTGTTGCTAAGAGCGATGGAGGGAGGAGGAGGAAAAAATAAGAAAGAAGAGAAAACCTGGAAGAGAGATTATTCTCGCCACGAGAACTGGCGCTTTCTGCTTATTAATACATGACAGAGGCAACGTTTATTTCATTCAAAAAGCACCTTGAACCTTGTCTTCATCAATATGCATCTTCAACACATTGTGGACATTCACACTGTTACAGACTCTGCTCTGTCAGTGCAATGAGAGATTCAGGTACCTGCTTCCTCTGCAGAGCCCAGAGAGATTCAGTCACCGGTGAACAGCTGTGTCTCCATGTATGATGCATGTTGCTACATCCACACTGCTGTGTTTTGTTTTAAAATGCATCATAACACAAAAGGAAAGACTTGTTGAATTTGACGTACTAAAAATACAACAGAAAATGAAGCTGTTGGCTTAATTTCAGTTTAAACTTGAAAAGTGGTTTGGCATGTTTCGGCAAAGCAATAAAATAAAATCAAATGAAAATAAAAATAAAATAATGCATGTGAACCATGCATTATCAATCAGTTCATAAGACCTAAGACAGAAAATAGAGCTATTAATGTAAATATATGCAGTAGAAGATGGTTCTTCTTGACCTACAGTACATCACAAATCCCTGCTGAAAAAAACAATGGCTATCACTTTCTGCCATTCTCCCTATAGAAAAGAGCGAAGCGAGGGATAGAGGGTGGAACGGAGAGAGAGAGAGAGAGAGGGGGAGGGAGAGAGAGAGAGGGCGAGCTGAAAAGTGAATCTAGACAGAGACAGAGGGGCGACTTTACCTCTTGACTGTTTCAT